>JARHVA010005137.1:950000-1047500 GCA_037957365.1 Torreya grandis
GAATTAATTTAGTGAGAGTTTAATTGGTTATCCTAATTAAAATTAATGGAATTAATTAGAGGAGTTAGGATCTATTCTCTATGAACAATCTTTAACAAACTAGAGTACTCAAAACCTCCCTAAAACCCTTCTAAGAGTTTAAGAAGACATGGTTTTTTACTAAAAACTTGAAGGAAGATCTAAATGGGTTAAAATTCCTTTAAATTATTTTAATATGGTAACCCTAATCCAAATTATTGGCATTATCATATAGGTTGAGGTCCTCAACTTTATGAATAAACATTAATAAGGTAAGCACTTAAAACTGTCAGTTTAACCCTTTAAAGAGCTCGATGGAGATAATGATGGTTTAAGTGGATATAATGCATGAAAAATCCATAGAAACATCTTGAATACATATATACACTTTATATTTACCTTATGGAGAAAAATATTGATGTGTGTGGGAAGATGAAGTATAGAAAATGGCTTATAAAATCTTGTTTTAGGCCTAATTACATGGTTTTTATTGTGTGTAGGTCTCTGAACCAGTTGAGAAGTCTTTGTAATCCTAGGTAGAGATCTAATGATGCATTTTAATCCACTCGAAATGCTCTCATGTTTACTATATATTTTTTTAATAAAGTTTATAGGAAATAATCTAGGTTAAATAAAGAGTGACTCTCCCTCACATTAATGGAGTTCATGTTGCAAGACTTTCTTCCGTGTTATGAAGCCTCTCCAAGGAAAATACAATCCTTTATAGATTTAGAAAACTTGTAACAAGATGAATATTCTATTCTTATCTCCTAATAATATTGCAACATAAATTTTAGTATTTCCAAGTGAGAAACATATGTTAAAATATTCATGTCAGTTGTATATGTTCTTAGCACAGTACTAATCAAAATAGTGTTCCCAAGCATAAACAATGTATCATGAATATGGAGAAATGTTATGTTATGTAGCAAGAGGACTGAACATCATCATGAGATAGTTTCAAATGTCTCAAATAGCATTGAAGTAACTAGATACAAGTGTTGAGTTGTAACTCAAAGAATCACCAAGAAAGGGGCAATTGAAAAAAAGAAGACGAGTCATCTAAGACAACTGTTTAAGTAGTTTTTCATTTATTATTTTATAAAATAGACTACTAAAAAATCAAATTGAAATAAATGGTTTGAAGGCATACCTATGATTTGAAATGTTTCACATCGTTGATCAAATAGATGTGCGAGCTCCTTTTTGGCTAGGAAGGACTACCTACACACATGAGAAAACTTGCAAAAGATTTGATTAATATGATAGATTAGTGGGTTGCCTAGTGCTAGACCAATCCCAGGAAGTAATAAACATCCTAACAAGGATGTCATCCTACTTTATGAAGAAATCAAGTGGATTAAAATATTAAAATAAATTACAAGATGCATACAATGATAAAGATATGAAATTAAAGTATTTTGAATTAATCTACATCTATTTCATTAAGATTAGTAAAGGGATCATGCTAATAGGCTTCATCAAATCCTTATTTTCTTGTATGATTTCTAATTGGTCATAAATATCCTCTACAGTAGGCGAAAATATAATGGTGTAGAGCCCTAACTTAAAAGTTATATTAATCTAATAGGAAAATAAAGGCAAAGGGATAATTGGTAAAATGTGAGGCTCTGAGCAATGTCATCTACAAGTGAAATCCATGGTTTAGGAAAATAGATAATCAAGATTAATTCAAATATGTTAAAAAATAAGTCTTGGGTTTAAAATAGGGAAGATTTAGATAGGTATTGATGGCAATCCTATAGGACTGATGTTGATTCTACGAATCGATGTCTATTTTTATAGAAAGACATACTTTGAAAAAAAAAAGAGATAAGGGTTGGTTTAGTGAGATCTATGATAGTCTAGGATAGTCTAGGGATGATAAGTATGCCTAAAAAAAACATAAAGCAAAATTAATAAATATGAAATTGCTATATATTATGAAATATACTTAACAATGCTCCAAATCTGTGATAACTGTGAGGTTGATGTGTTGATTTATGGTTTTTTATAGATGTTGAGGTGCTAATATGGTAATTTTTCATTCCACAAAGGAGTGATAAATTTTCTAAAAGTAATCTTAGATGAATTTATTTAGCCTTCAGGATCAAAATCAAAATCATTTTCCAAAGGCAAGTCTGGGAATAAACCAACATCTATTATATCAAATCAATGTCGATTACAAGGATCATTACCAATTCAATCCATTTTTATAAGAAGTTTGTTTTGATAGTTCCAACCATGGGTTAATCATAGATCTAAGTTGTTATATAATTTTGCATTGTGAGGGGGTTGTTATAGAGTTTAAACTATTTGGATTTAATTGCATTTTGGTAGATTTATTAGATTTAGTTATTGGTAATTAGTTAAAATTAATTATATGGGGTAAAATAGTAATCAGTTAAAAAATTTACATGGAGTGAAATGGTAATTAGTAAAAATAATTACATGGAGTGAAATGGTAATTAGTGAAACTAATTACATGGGGTGAAATGGGGATGGGATGAAAAAGGGGTCTAAGACATATATTAGCACAAATAAATATTGTGTAATATCCTAGAACCTACATTTGCCCCTTTTTGTTTAGTGGTTTTTAATAACCTATCATGAGACAAAAACTAAGATAGTTTCAATGCCCTAGGTTTATGTGAGGAGCTATCCCCCCTCAAACTTGGAGCTAGCATAGGATGATAAGTTGGTGATGGTTTTTAAATTATGTGGTAATTGTATAAGATAGGGATAGGATAGATAAAAAATGGGCATCAAAGCTGTGAGGGTAGTACTGGAGTATAATTTTTCACTAAAAAGATGTGGGATTTACAAATAGAAATGCCCCAAGGCAAACAAGGAGTGGATTTCCATAACTATGAATAAGTGTGCACAAATGAAGGCAATCAAGAGAATAAATGATAGGATGGGATGACCAAAGCATCCATTATGATTAGGAAATGTACACTTCCTAAAGATAGTTTTTATCAAGATGAGGTACACTCTTGAGATCCATAGGGAGTGTAAGCCTTTAAAGGTTGTGGGACCAATAGGTGGTTTATGTCCACTAGCTTGTAATGTAATGTAACAAATAATAGGATAGTTTTGGCAGAGATAACTTTTATGGCCTTGGGTCAATATTGGTGGTATGAAAAAAGATGTGAAATTAGTGTAAAAAATAATCTAAATGGATAAAATTGACACTAATATATACAGATCAAGTTTGATTACACATAATCAACATCAATCCCTAAAGAATTAAGATCTACTGTGAGATGCTAGATATAGTTTGTCTAACATGTTAGGTTCTTATTTAAATTGATGGCATGTGTATGTGAGTAAAAAAATAACATTAATTTACATGTACTTGTTATTTATAGATGATAGAGGCTGGTGGAAGTGGGTAGAGGAGGAGGTAGAGGTCACACAATGAGGTAAGTTTTGAATTTTGTTGAGTTTTTTATTTTTTTGCATTTTTAATGTTTAATTTAGGATTGTTTTAATAGTATGGTAAGTGACAAGGATCGATGCTGATCGATATCAAATCAATGGTGATCCTCTGAGATTGACATCAAATAATATTGCATCAATGATCTTCCTTAGGGAATTACATTAATTATTTGGGATCAATGTTGACTTAGTTAAGTATGGTTAAAAGTTGAGTAAGGTAGGACTTTAGTAAATTACTGTAAGATGGAGGACCTAAAGTTATAGGCACAAAGCTTATTGATAATGTGGGACCAAGTACTACCCCTACTAGAGATATTATATGACTAGATGAGTGATGAGGATTGGAAACATATGGATGCCATTAGGTTTAGAGGGTTATGCCACTATCATCATGTGTATATAGATGTGAGTCTATTGAAAAATTTGATGGAGTGATGAGATTTGGTGACATGGACCTTCTTGTTATCAACAGGGGATATTACAATGATGATGGAGGATATTTATCATATACTATGGCTACTAGTCTAGGGCACAATGATTATATCGGTGGATGAGAGGGGACATGTAGTAGCATTGACATGATTGTATGGGTATGATGTTATGGATATTAAATTTACATTTGGAAGATTTTTTTGAGCCATTATATGAGGATAATGTAGAGGGGATATTATTGATGACTATGATGATTCTTTCCATTTATTACTATGTATTTCCAAATTCAAGGGGAGGTTGATTTCCCTAGAGCTTGATAGGTATTATTACTGACATGTTGGAGCATCACACAATGTTTGCATGTGGCCCGACCCTTTTAGAATAGGTATATAGGGTGGAATTGAGGTGGTGGACTCAATGGATATTTGGAATATATGTGACCTTTGTATTTCAGTGTTGGGCTTATGATCATATCATAATGGTTTTCCCATTTGGCACTTTATATGCTTGATAACATCAAATAAATTTTAGTGTGGGATTCTTTCAGTGTGAGAAAGTTCTTGTGAGGCCATTTAATGATGGGGTAATATGAAAATTAACCTATTATCAATGGGTTTTAGGGGAGATACAATAGGGATATGTTATCTAGAGACCATATGTGAGGTTTTTGGCATGGCTTAGGATAGAGGGAGAATTAGCTAGGGGATAATGGGATAGGTGGTTATGGGGGAAGAGAATAGATCACCTAGAGTTTTTTTTGTTTGAGAGGGTGAGGAGATAATTTGGCTTGATATAAACTATTTTATATGCACCATATATATATATATATGAAAGATGATACTAAGACCAGGATACCAAAGGATCTCTATGTTAATTTTTAGGTGGGGCTTGAGCAGAATCCAACTACTATAGATGTGGATGATGCAAAATGTACCCTAGAATATTATTTATAGTGGGGAGACTAACTAGGGGAGATATAGGAGAGGGTGATATGTCCTCAATAAGAGGGATTAGATGTGGATATGGAGGAGGTAGAGGATGAAGAGCCTAGTGATTGACAAGCTATTATTAAAGAGTGGGATGTAATGAGATCATAATGTACCACACTATAGGGATAGGTTATTACACTATAGGGTAATTTGATAGAGATACAAGAAAATCATGATACCTTACAAGCATAGCTAGATATATTATAAGAGAGCCATGATTAGGAAATGTGAGATTGAGATAGGTATCAAGCTGAGTAAGATAGACTATGTGGAGGTGGTATAGTGGTTGTAGGACAACTAGGGATAGGAGGGGAAATATTGAGTACAAGATAGGTATAGATGTGAACATGGATATATATTAGGATATTGTTATAGATTTATGATACTATGAGTATATTTTAATAGATAGGTACCCTGATATGCTACTTATGTAGCTATACATGGTAATTCACCCTGATGGACTTAGGGTGTGTCAGCTATTATGGGTAGTGTAACACAGGTCAAAATGGTAGAGATAGAGGGGGAGATAGGGGAGGGGATGGAAGCAAGGATGGAGGTGGGGGTGGAGACATGATTATGGATTTATTATGTAATTTATAAAATTATGGTGTATATTACACTTTGTTTTATGTATGTACATATGGATGATAATTTATGTGATTAATGATTAAATAGATTGACATTTATGGGATTTGTTGAAGATAGTGATATTAAATGATGGATAATTTGATTATATTTATTTAATTTATTAGTCATTGTGATAAATAATAAAGGAGGTTTTATGATCCATCATTATCTTGGACTCTAATCATAAATAGACAACTTGTTGCATCTACATGTGCCTCCTCTATCCACTATTAATAAGCAATTTTAACAACCTTATGTCAACTAAGTTCATGACCCCTTAGTTTATGAAGGGTATTGATACAAATTTTATTTTCACATTATTTATGTTGAATCCTACCTTTTTATGGATAAATGTCTCATCTTGTGTTCCATAGCTTTAAGGTTAACCTTACGACCTTCACGTAGATTGATCAATGTAGAAATTCTATAAATTTTGAGAAAGTTGATCAATGAGGGAAGCTTTCTTTGGATACTTTTTATTTTCTTTTTAGCGATTTTGAGAGGCATTCTTATAAAAAATTATCAATGTAGGAATTTTTATAATATATTTTTTTTATTTTGATATCCATCCTTCAAGGGAGTGGTCTATAATTTAGGATAGATTCTTGAGGAGTTGTCCTTCAAGGGATCATTTTGTGATTTGTTCCTTTTTATGAACAAATTTCCTTCAAGGGAGTAGTCTATAATTTGTCCCCTTATTTGATTTTTATCATAGATTATTGATTTGGAGTAAGATAACCTATGTTGATTCTTAGATACAAAGCTATTACAAAAGATAATATTTCTATCCCCAAAAAATTTCAGGTGAGAGATTTTAGAAATTAATGATTTGGGGTTCCTTCCTATTATAGGTGGAGCTTGTCCATCTATAAAATGATATGAATAAATATAGGGTGTTCATATTTAAGTTTAGGATAGGTATGCTTCTAGATAACCACATGAATCTTTTATCATTCTTGGGTATTTTTAAGTGATAAGAGGTGTGGTTTTAGTTTGTTTTTAAACCAAAGGAGGAGAACATATGTTGATTGTAGTTTATTTAAATATTATTAAAAGTGAAAGGGACATACATTCAAAGTGTTAAGAGGTTCACGTTTTGGTTTTCATTCAAAATAGGCCAAAAAATATGCCCTAGATCCATATTTATGACTAATAATGTATGGTTCAAGCCAATTTGGAAAAACTTTTCATCTTTTATTTATTTCCATATTCATGACATGTTGATTTTATTTAAAGACAAGGTTGATAATATTAAACTCTCATTTTTTAATTATTGATTATATGCACATTTGATTCTTTCTTGATATACATGAAGATGATCGAGGGCTATTAATCGATGATCATCTAACATTTCAATTTATGTTGATCGCTCTTGATGATAATCCTCCTCAAAAATGATATCTTTAAGATAAATTTAAAGAGAAAGAACTTGGACCTCTAGAGGGAGGACAACTTATATGTCATAAACCAAAGAAAAAGGGGTATCACCCATATGGGTTTGAATGCTAGTTTGATAAGCCCATAAGATAATAGGAATGTGAATATGCTCGTTCTTCTTAGCTTCATTGAATACTTTGGTTAGAATTTTGATAAGAGTTTTATTAGATGTTATGGCCTATCTATTATCTTGCATATAATATGGTGAATTTTTTTTTCTTAATGTTAAAATAATCATAGAGTTTTTGGACTTGATTATTTTTAAAATATTTCCCTATTGGAAATATGATTGTCATTGATGTCAAAAGGGACATTATGATCATGTCATTGATTTCCAACACTAAGTATTATGATTTGAGGATGTGCAAGTGATCCTATTAAAGGTCAAGGATAATTAGAATGCTTGTGTGTATGAGTGAAATTCAATCAGTTCCTCATATTGTTCATCTAGATATTTAATATCTATAGAGGCAAATCTGAGAAGGAAATTTATTGACATCACCATTACCACATGTAGATGAGTCTAGGGGAGTTTTTCATATGGTTGTTATCACATTAGTCCTTAGTTATTATGTACTAGATTTGAAGTTATGTGATAAAGTACAGTTGAAGATATAGGGATGCAAAGTTGGATACTTAGATAGAATTCAAAGTTTCTATAATTTGCCAAATTTGTAAAAGGGATAAACAGAGCCAAGTAAACAATGTAATGAGTCAAGAATTTGCACACATGGACGTATTATGACAAAATGATCATATGGGTTTGTTAAATTTTTATTCCTATTTTCTATGCACTGAATCTTAGGTCATGTGATGTAGTGTGACAAAATATATGTATCATGAAAGTAGGGTTCCTAGGTATTTTGATAGTGTTTTCCCACAATCAAATTTATATGTTGAAAGAAAAATTTGAGAAGGCATTTTTATGATGTCATATCTTACATATATAAATGCTTCAAGAGTAAATGGATAGATGGATGGAATCCCCTATGTAAGAGGATCTTATGCACTAAATTATAGGTCATATGACTAAGTGAAATAAGAGTTATGTAGGTGTAAAGTTAGACTTCCAAGCATGTTGAAATGGTCACCATACTTAGTCAAATATGCATAAGGTCCTGAAAAGTTACCATGCTTTTACAAATACCATTTACGGACATTTACAAAGGAAATAGATAGAAGATCTGTTATGGGTTTTTCATGAGCATCTCAGATATATGAACTATAGATTTAGATGAAAAGTGATGAGCCCATAATTAAATTATATTTTCTTCTCAAACATTATAGGGTTTCTCAATTAAAACCTAAGGGTTTAAGTCATGGTATCAATAGGAATTTTCAATTTTCATTCTGACTGGATATAGTTAGGACCTTGTATCTTAAGTTATATCTTAAGCCCTTGTCATCGGTGTAAAACTAGCCCCTTCAACCTAGTAATTATCAGCTCAAAGAAGTGATCAAGACTTTATATTTCCTTAGTCTTAGATTAATTTATCCCAGTTTGATCAACATCTAGCACTTAATATTAAGAATAATTATAACAAAGCATAGTAAAGTGAAATTATCAAAGGTACCTTTGAGTAAACAAATTAGTGACAAGTGTTACAATCTTGAAGCTTGCATAGTAAATCTACAGAGTGGTTTAAATTCAAATAGTCAATGATCAATTTGAGGATTCCAAGTGTCTCAATAGTGGGAACTGACAGTAATGTGTATAATTCATGCACTAATGCTAAGTTTCATGTTCTTGAGAGATAAGCAAAGATAAATATCCATCTCATCAGAAGATCTGACCATGAAAAGATGATCATGCAAAGAAGATCTAATAGAGTAAGTGGACCCAATGGGATAAAGTGCTTGAGGTTTAATGACATAGTGGTGTGTTAAGTATCAAGCAAGTCTAAGAAGATCAATGAAGAATAAGTGATCCAAAGACATAAGAAACAAAGAAATTGGATAAAGAGATTGATGTTTAACATCAAGATAGAATTAAAGATTGTGTTAGTATGAAGATCCAATGGCATGCTAAATCTTGAATCAAAAATATCAGTGAACATGTTTTAAAGTTGAATAGTTTAAGTTCAAAATCATATAAGGATCCAATGGAGAGTGTGAACTTGTAAGAGATAAATCAAATGAACACATTTTAAAGTTAATCAATTTGAATAAAGACCATCAGATCATGGTGCTAAACTTAAGGTAAATGATTGATATTTAAAGATATTATCACTCTAATAGTCAAGTGTAAAAAAATGTAGGAATGCACAAGTAAGCCATAAATCATGACACATAAAATGAGTTTTATTTTTTTAATAGATTAAATCTATGTAAATATGAATGTACATCAAAAATAAATTCCAACAAATGATATAAATAGTAATGAGACCAAGAATCATGGTGGTGGTGCATGAGTTTTAGATGCGAGAAACCTACCATTCAAGAGATAATTAATTGAGTCCAAAACATAGTGTGATGTGTTAGCAAACTAGTGTGAACACAAAGATGATATAGAGCCCTAGATTAATTGCTTATATATAAGGCATCTAGGACACATGAAAAAGCTAATCGAGTTATTGAATTATGTCAAATAGGTAAATATAGAGATAGAGGGACAGAGAAAGAAAGAGAAGAGAGATGAAGTGTAGAGCATGAGAGGTCATAAACCAAACCTATAACATAAAATAGAGGATTGGACTCATTCATGAATTTATATTTTAATTTGGAGTTTTAGCTCCTTTATAGATCTGATAGGTTTATGCCATCAAATAAGCTGAGTTGGTGCTTAGATTAGGGAGTGGGTGCTTCCTTAGAGTAGGTGCTCTTAAAATACGGGATCAATGTCTCCTTAGGGTTGGTGCCCTTAAACATTATAACTAGTGAGGTTCTTTATTATTAATTAATATTAGAATGGTAGATTCTAGCATCTATTCTTATGGTGGTTTTTCCCATATTGAGTTTTCCATGATATATCTTGTGTTGTGTCTATTTGTGTGTTTGTGATCTATGAATATAGTTTTAATCTACATTAAAAGGTATTGAAAAGGACTAAGTTAATAAATATACTAATCCACTCCCCCTCTTATTATATAGTTATGTTTTGATAATTGGTATCAGAGTTAGGTTCATTAGAAGAAGCTTAATCAGCTTAGGTAGATCTTGGAATGGTGAACATAAATGGCTAGTCAAGAAGGATCTTCATCAAACAAGGCACCTCTCTTATATGGATCAAACTATGTATTATAGAGCATTAGAATGGAAGCATATTTATCCTCATTAGGGTTTGATGTATGGATTTTTGTGGTAAATGGATATACAACCCATGCTAAAAATCCTACTAGTTAGGCTGCCAAGAAGGCATATGAGATCAATGTCAAGGAAAAGAATGCTATTCTTTGTGGATTGTCTAATTCAGAATTTATCAAAGTGATACATTGTCAAAATGCAAAGGATATTTGGAAAAAATTAAAGATCATATATGAAAGTGATGACAAGGTAAATTAGGCCAAGATACAAAATTAAAAAGGCAAGTTTGAAATCCTTAAAATGAATGAGGAAGAGAAAATTATAGACTATCTCCTCATAGTGGATGAAATAATCATTTCAATCAGGGGTCTTAGAGAAAAGATGAAAAAAATCAATCATTTACAAAAATGTCCTAAGATCTCTACCATCAAGGTATGACTCTAAATTCTCTACAATAGAGGAAGTAATAGATATAGATAAACTCATTGTTGATGAGTTGCATAGAATATTCACTACCTATGAGATGAGAATGGGAGAAGTAGACAATTTCAAGATAGAAGTTGCATTCAAAGTATCCAAGTAAGTAAAATTAGAAGCATCCTCATCTAGATCTAAAGAGATTGATGATTAAGAAGAAGCCAAATTTTTTACAAGATTAAAATATGATTTGAAAAGTACAAAGGTAAGTTACCCTTCAAATTCTTTATTTGTGGTAAAGTATGACATTTTTCTACTAAATGCCTTTATAAAAACAAGGATAACACTAAGAAATAAGAGAGTATTAAAAAGGTGAAACCTCACTATTATAAGAAGAATAAATTTTTCAAAAACAAGAAAGGCCTATACACAAAAGAAGATAATTATTTAATGGATGATGGTGATAGTTCTGATGATGATCATGATTGTACTTTTGTGGTTGAGGAAAAAGAAATCCTATTTATTACAATAGGATCAAATTTTATGGATCAATAAAAAATTAAATATTTAGATGAAGAAGAATAAGGAAAATTGGATCTATAGTGTGAAATCATATGTGTTTTAGAGGAAATTGACAAGATGAGAAAAGAGAGATCAAAATAAAAGAAGCTTAGACAGAAGGAAATTGAGAAAATGGCTAAAATTCCTGAAAAATATAATCAAATGGTGGTTATCCTAAAGATACAAGTAGAGATAGTGGCTTTGAAAAAGGAGATTGAGAAAGCTAAATGAAAACTAGATAAAAGTCTAAATTTGATAGGAGGATCAGACATTATTGATGAATTAATCAACTCTCAAAAAATTCAAAAGAGAGATTAGGTCTTGGTTATAAAAAAGGAAAAATTTCTATAGCTATTAAATCTACTAATCTATATGACAAGTTCAAAGTAGAATGAGAATATAGAGCAAAGAAAGAGAAATCTTGCAAGGGTACAAAGATAAACACAAACACAACTAATATGAAGAAAGATGAAGGAGAAAATAATCTTAAATAAAATAAGCAGAAAAAGGTAGTTCATTCAAATGGATACACAAATTTGAGAGACTTGAAGAAGCCAAATTTTAGAAGAGCTACTCTTACTACACAAAAAAAGGCTATGACCAAGTATTCCTCATCTTTATATGGTTATTGTTATACTTGTAATTAGTTTGGTCATACAATTATTGATTGTAGAGTTATACCTAAAATGAGAACAAATTTTATAAGTATAAATTCATTTTCTTCCTTATTAGATACAAATGTAATATGTTATAATTTTAATAATTTTTGTCACATAGCTAAACAATGTAGAACTAACTTTGTAAGACCAAAATCATAAATTAAAAATAAAGGCATGGCTCATAGTGTGAACAAAGGTTCCCAAGTCTCTGAAAAGGAGAAAAATAATCCATATAAGAAACCTAAGGAAGTGTGGAAAGTGAAAGATCAATCTATGATTGATCAATCTACATTCCATGCTAAGGAGTAAAATATATGGGTGATAGATAGTGGTTGCTCAAACCATATTATTGGTGAGAAGATCAAGTTCATCAAATTAAGAAAATGTAAGGAAGGATTTGTCATTTTGGGAGACAACATTTTAGTAAATATCAGAGGTAAAGGAACCTTGAACATAGATGGAAAACTACTTACACATGATATCCTTTATGTTAAAGGTTTGAAGCATAATCTACTAAGTGTTATCCAAATGTGTGACAATGGATATAAAGTCACATTTAATGCATAAGGATGCAAGTTAAAGAGATCTAGAAGACTAGTTGTAAAAGGGAAAAGGATTAAAAGCAACATCTATAATCTTGTTGAAGTGAATGGTAATAGTTGTCTGATAGGAAATATTGATGATAATTGGTTATGGAATTGAAGAATGGGTCATGTTAACTTTGATAACCTAGTCAAAATAATATCAAATAAGTGTGTTAGACACATGCCCAAGATAACCAAACCTATAGATGCAATTTGAAAGGAATGTCAAGTAGGCAAGTAGACAAGGGTCAAATTTCAAACAAAGGAGTATAGAAATAAAAATCCTCTAAAATCAGTTCATACTACTCTTTGGGGTCCTATTAAGATGAGAGGATTTAAAGGAGGGAGATAGTTCATGCTATTTATATATGATTACTCAAGAATGACATGGATAACCTTTTTAAATGATAAGTCATAGGTATTTGAGAGATTCAATATTTTTAAGTCCATGGTGGAGAATGAGATTGGACAAAAAATCAAATACTTAAGATTTGATAAAGGTGGAAAACTCACCTCAAATGAGTTCATAGATTATTGCGAGAAGCATGAGATTAAAAGTCATTATTCTACAGTAAGGACTCCACAATAGAATGAAGTTGTTTGGAGAAAGAACATGACAGTCAAGGATATGGCCACAACAATGTTAAAAATGGATAAATTACCTAATGGATACTAGAAATAAGTATTTCACATAGTAGTATACATCTTGGACAAAGTTCAACTAAGGTTAAATTGTGATAAAACTCCCTATGGTATGGTATGGAAAGCCTACCTTTGTTAAGTACTTCAAGGTGTTTAGAATCAAATTCTACATTAGAAGAAAGGAGAACAACTTGGGAAGCTTTGAATCAAGATGTGATGAAGGAATATTTATTGGTTATTCCACCCAAAATAAAGCCTACATTTATTACAATACAAGACTACACAAGATTGTAGAGAGCATCAATGTTAAGGTTGAAGAAGGCATGAAACATGTTGAACTTGAAAAGGAGATCTATAATGAGTAATTAGATTCTAAAGATGAGGTAGATAATGAAAAATATGAGGAATTAAATGAAAATGAACATCCAAGATTTGTTAAAAAGGATCATCCTATAGAGAAGATCATTTCCAATAAGAATGAAGGAGTTTAGACAAGGAAAAGAGCTGCAATGAACAAAGAGTAAGTAATTTTTGCTCTTATGTCTAAAATTGAGTCTAAGAGATATGTTGAAGCCAACAAGGATGATAATTGGATAAAATCCATGGAATAATAATTGAGCCAAATTGAGAAGAACAAAACTTGGCAATTAGTTCCAAGACCTTCAAACAAGAATGTGATAGGTACAAAGTGGCTCTTTAGAAATAAGATCAATAGAGATGGAGTTATCATAATAAATAAGGAAAGATTGGTATGAAAAGGATATGCATAAGTTGAGGGATAGATTTTGAGGACCATTTACTCCACTTTCTATATTAGAATCTATAACAATGTTTCTATCATTCTCTATTTACAAGAAATTCAAAGTTTATCAAATGGATGTTAAGTCTACTTTCTTGAATGGGAACCTAGAAAAGGAAGTTTACATAGAACAACCTAAAGGTTTTCAGTTTTTAGAAGAAGAATATTATGTGTGCAGACTAAAGATAGCTCTGTATGGTCTAAAACATGCTCTTAGAGAATGGCATTCAAGATTGGACCAGTACCTACAACAACAAGGTTTCAACAAAAGATGTGTAGATAGCAATCTATACTTCAAATCAGAAGGTGAGCATATGTTGATTATTTTTATTTATGTAGATGACATCATCTTTGGTGGTAGAAATAACAAAATGTGCAAATAATTTCCTACACAAATGCAAAGTGTGTTTGAGATGTATATGTAAGGATAACTTTCTTTATTCCTTGGTCTAGAAATAAAACAATCTAATGAAGGGATATTTATATCCCAAACCAAGTATGCAAAGGAAATGCTCAATAAATTTGGAATGTAAGATATCAAACCAATTAGTATTCCCATGATAATTGGATGAAATTTGAGTAAAGAGGATGAGTCCCTTGATGCAAATTAGATAATGTATAGATCAATGATAGGTAGCTTGGTATACCTAACTATATTAAGACCAGATATCATGTAAGTAGTGTGCATGGTTGTAATATTTCATGCTACTCAAAAAGAATCACATGTCAATGTAGTGAAAAGAATCTTTAGATACATCAAGAGCACAATTGATAATGACCTATAGTATCCTAAAAGTGAATATTTCACTTTGATAGCATATATAGATGCTAATTGGGCAAGAAGTGTGGATGATAGAATAAGCACTAGTGGTGGTACATTTTTCCTTAGAGATAGACTTGTGGACAAGGGACATTAATTTCAATAGAAACATAAATGCAAGAAAGAAAATCTATGGCAATGCACCTGAATGTAATTTGACCTTAATCCTGAGCACAGTGAAACTATATGAAGGATTCATGTACATTTAAGAGCAAATAAGTGCATGATCAATGTAAAAGATAGAAACAATAGAAACAGAGGCTCACAGCATAGACTACTTTTGTAGTGATGTAGAAAATGTCAACAAAGGCATAGGGTTCAATCTTCTTATTTGAATATTCCAGTCACATAAGGGGCACATAAACATGCATAGTTATATAAACTTTTCAACTCAATAAAATGAGACAAAAGCAAATTACATTCTTAATCACAACTCTAGAAAGTCTAAACTCTTGACAACACAGCCTAGACTACTTTTACAATAACACAAAAAATATCAACAAAGGAATAGTTTTCAATCTTCTCATTAATCTTTTAGTCACATAAGAGGCACAAAAACATGCACAATTACATAAAACTTCCAACTTAAGAAGATAGAACAAAAGCATATGATATTCCTAGTCACAGCTCCAAAAATTCTAAACTCTTAACAATAATTCTCTCTAGTATTCCCCCTCTTTTGGTGATCTTTACACCCTTATTTATAGCCTTGGATTCACTCTGGATTGTCTGCTTGTTCCCAATATAATGACCCAACTGAAATCTAACCAAACTGAAAGTGTCTAACAGAAGATATTTTATAGATTCTGAAATGCTTTGTCTTTTGGCAGTTCATTGGCTAAAACAAATACAAGATGCTCCCTTCTCTTAAACGCTAGGTAACACTTAGCCAATTTCTTAAAAACCTTCTTATTACTTTAGGATACACCATAGGATGACACTTGGTGTGTTTTTCAGCACCTATCGAAGACACGCGACACTTTCCACATAACTTATACTCTTTTGTGTCATTGCTCAGGAGTGTTCTGCCTTTGCCACTTATTGCAATCCACTTCCTCAAAACTTCAACAACTTAAAATAGAATAAGACCCACATCATTTCTTACCTGAGTAACTTTAAAATGGACATAGGGACAAGTGTCAATCTCCACTACTTCATTAAAGGACCCATGGAAATCTCTGCTTTACCTATTTGGGGTTACATGGTAGTCTCTGCTTCTTTTAGCTACCTTTTTAGAACCTTGCAGAAGATGACATGTGGAAGTCTCCATTTTAATCTATTTATACCATAGAAACAAATGGGTCTCATTTCATATTTACATGGAAAATGACACTTGGTGACTTCCACTTGCTTTAGAAACAACACTTAAGACCCACCATGGTCTTTGCTATATCAGTGAAGCAAAAATGAAGATAATTTGGATCACGACACGTGGTGGTTTCTGCTCTCTTTTGCTGGGGTATGTGGCATCTTCTGTTGCTTTTAGAAAAGCAAAACTGAGACCTTCCATGACTGTCACTTGGTACTTTCCACTTTATCTTGAAACTTAGCTTGTTAAAACCTTTTGCTAAAAAGAGATGAAATGCGGGTGCTGATATGAAACTGTGGATGATGACACTTGGCACATTTCACTGAGTCGCTATGAGATACGTGGCACATTCTTAACAACTCATATAAAATATGAAAGGTGTCTCAAATGATGACACTTGGTAGTTTCTATTTGAGAAAGGATGCCTCAAATGATGACACTTGCCAGCTTTCACTTGATCTTGAAACTTAGACAAAAATGAATCAAAAAGGAAAATAGAGCCCATGCTCTATTTCAAAACTCTACCATCTCAGACCAAAGTATGCGAAGACAAAATTTCATGATGCGCAACTAAAAAATAGAATGAAATATAGAGTAAATCTTTACTCTACAGTTATTGGTGACCCCAAGGACTTTTGAGCCTGCTCAAAAAGAAACCATAACTCCCGCTAGATCAAACTTTCAAAATCACAGCTTTAGTAATGCTATCTGGTAGGCAGACCACTCATCATCAAATAACCCTTGCTTATTCTATAATTTATTGAAGGCTAAATCAAGGTTAATAATATCCTTGTGTGAAAAATTTTGCAAAATTTGAACCTTAGCCTTTAATTTGAATTCGAGCTGGGAAATAGGAACCAAAACAACTTCTACTTTAGGGACTGATGAATCATCCCTTAGATCCTAGAAAACTATTTGATCATTCTATTTGGCCAATAGCAAAGGCTCAATTTCATCTACCATCAACACGGTGTTGTCAGGAAATGAAGAAGGAAGACCTAATTATACTAGATCTTCAACATGCTATTTCATTTCATTGATTCCTTCCTTCATGACATCTAGAAGCTCTCTGCAACTGATGGCTATGAAATTGTAATTGAGAACCTCATTTACTCATTTGGCAGTGACCATTCTAACATTGATTCTTGTTGTTGACAACGTTGCATCCATTGCATCATAAAGATTTTTTAGCAATGTTTGTGAGTCCATTACTCTCCCAGAGACTATATCTAGAGTGTTTACAACTAAACTCTCCACCTTTTTGCATAATTTTTGTGCATTTAGTAGGAAGGTGAGAGAAGGCCTGAGATGAATAATCTCTAAAGAGATTCTCTTCCACATGGATTCATATAGCTCCTTTACTAGACTTAATACCTTTACATTCCTTGGCTTATTGGCCAACTCTAGTGTCAATTGTGTTGTTCTCTATTGCTCTGCTTGAAATTGGGCTTGTATGACTGTAGTATTATTCTATTCGGTCAACAACTTTTATTGCAATTTGGTAACTTATAACAGGTGTTCCTCGCATTTTCCTTACAATGCTTCCTTTTCGTGCCTTAGGGTTGTCACCACATCTTTTACCCGTGTGAGCCCTACTTTTAAAGAATCATTTTGGGCCTAAACTACCCAGTGAGTCTGAAGAGAAATAGTATTTTACAACTGTTTATTCATATTCTCTATTTCATTGTCTTTTCTATTGATCTCTAAGGTCAAATTGTTACATTTTGCCTTTTCCTTGGTTAGCTCAGCCTCCATCTTTTGTAGCCTCTTTGATATCTTCAAGTAGTCTTCAGTAACTACAAAAGTGGATTCAGTCCGCAGCTCAATTTTGTCATGTGGCCTAAAGAGGGACATGTTGATGGCCATCACATTCATTATGTAATCTTCCAGCTGAATCTGCTCCATTGGCTTTATTACATTGGTGACAAATGAGTCACCGTCAATTGCTGCTAGATGGGGTCAAATTGTGATTGTAGATGAGGTGTAGCCAATGATTTATTTTCCTTGATCTTATTTTTCTCTCTTTGAGCTTCCCTTACCTTCTTATCAGCATCTACTTGGGTCTAGAAGGTAGAAGGAGAGGCAATGTGCCCACTCGCAAAAGGATGTCCTTGTGGTAGACCATATTGAATAGCCAATTGTTGGCTATGGGCAATCTAAGGGGAAAGTTTCTTGGGAATAGAGGGGGAGAAATGAGGTAATGTTAAAGCCTAAGGTGGCACAGATAGGATGAAGTGAGAAATGGGAATGGCAAAAGTGGCAGGGCATGTCATCTGGCTAGATGAAATAATCATGCCAATAGGAGAAGAAATTGATTGAGAAGAAGAGGGAGGAATAATACTTACCTGAGGAGCAATTATAGTACCCTGTAATTGGCACTATGGGGTGTTCATCTCCTCTTTTGAAGCAAATTAAAATTGCACCCTCTTTCATTTCTTGGGTGTCTCTTCTTCTGGCTGCGTCCTTTTTCCTTCCACATCTACTTCTTTTGGAGAATTGCGAATATCTATAACTACTACTGATGGGGAAGCTTGTGGTGGTTTAGGCACCACACTCTTTTTCTTTTCCATGATGCTGAGAGATTAGGTCCAAACTAATACAGTTACTCTAGATGTAGCTTGCTTTGAGGCTTGTGACTCTTGGCTTGACCCAACCCTAGCTTCTTGCTCTTCACTCAGTGTTAGTAAATTACTTGTTTCTGGGCTAGATACAAGGGAGAGATGGCACTCATCCCATAGTTATTCCCATCTCCCATCTGTGTCTACGTTCCCAAAAGAATGGGTTATTTGACAAATTTCCTACCTATATTTCCAATAGGCCTCTATTTTCTCAGTATCCCAATCTTTATTCTTTAATGTCCTCCTTAAGCCAGAAGTCATTCTAACTTTAGGATCATAATCTCTCTGCTTAACATAGAATGTTTCCTAGGGTCTATTTTGTGGAAGGGGCAAGTCTGTTAACTCAACATAAAATCTAGGAGTGTCTTCCCTAGGATTTTTCTTAGTTTCCCAAAAAGGGTGGCCCTCATGTGAAATTCTGATTGTGACTCTGTTAGTTCTTATCTAGGAAGCTATGAAATCATTTGGGTCATAAACCCATTTGTCCTCTATTAAAAATAAATCTAGAAAGGCTAGCTTTCTGAGCAACACAACTTCAACGTCTTTGGTTTCCAAAACCATGTTGGTTGTCATCGATGGTAGATTATACATTTTTTTTTTCCTCTTCCCAGATCCAAATTCATTGTCAACTGTGGATACCTGCTTGGTGACCTCTAGGAATGCTAACCTAAGAGTCAAAATATTAGGTAGCAATATTGGTTCCCCACAAAAACCATGGACTCTTATAATGGTATGGTGGGATCCAAAATAGAAATCGTAAGGAATTGGGCAACTGGCCATAAGATTTGAAACACTTGGGAATAATCTATTCATAACTGGTTTGGGGTTGACGTGGAAAAAAGTAGGGGTAACAAATAATTCCCAAAATTCATATGGGTCACTAGTCTTTGACAAAAGGTGTGTCCATGCAAACACAGGAATGGTCCTTTAAAGATCAAAATTTGGGTCATACAATTAAGATACATATGTTGGGCAAAGAGGTCAGAGTTCTAAAAAAGCATGAGGTGGAACAAATAAGAAGAATACCTTAACACTCCTTTTGATTTGAAATGGGCCAATTGTTCTACCATTGAGAAAGCAATTTGTTCAAAAAAGTTGAGTTGATACTCTTGTGTTTTGTCAATGGTCTTCAGCCTGAAAAGGATAACCATTTATTCTGCGTACACTGCCATATCATCTTTCATGCCAAAGATGAAAGCCATCATAGACAATGTGTCTTGTCTAGCCTATGCGAATTGGGCTCTTGGTGTAGGGAGTGTGGGCACCATAGTGTCATCATCACCCATTTGTAATTTAGATCTCAAGAACCTTGATTGAGTGTTGATGTTTTCCCATGTTCTTTGCATTTTAGAAATAGTGGGAAACATAGTTGTACTATCATGATACAGGGCTAACATATCCCTGATAGCTTGTAGTGTGATTTTCACCAAGAATGGACCTCGTTTAATGGTGCATGAGGGTGCATGGAATAATTCTACACATAACTCGACCAGGTCGGGGCATGAATGCATAGCTAGGACAATGAATTGTGCTAGTTGTGAAGTCCATATCCTCATGGCAAATGTTTCATATTGCCCTACTCTGGCCCTCTATAGACACCTTTGATGTGCCTTTTATCTAAGAGTTTTGCTACTAGATCTTTGAAGAATTGGGTCCATGATGCCATCTACATAATCTTTTATTTTTTTTGGGTCACTTGCTTGACCAACTTCAGGAAACTTGGTCTATGGATAGGTCTTCAATGGTTGTGCGGAAGCTGAAGTATATGACTTACTTGCAAGAAACTTATCAAGGGATTCATACATCCCAGCTTCTTGTTGTGAAGATTGTGCCCCCTCCATCTCTATGTCTTTTCTATGATAATTTGTATGAACTTTTTTAAAATGGAAACACTTTCATAGAAGCAAGTTTACTAAGCACTAAAAATGCAAGTAGCAGGATATTTTCACAAATGTAGGAATGTTTGAGAACTTGTAAGCTTTAACTCTTGCTAAGAGGTATTTATTGACCTATCAAGTCTCGAAATGGCATTAAACTTAGATAAATGTTAGTAGATCCTACTCAATCTTTAATGAATAGTGAGATAGACATGTTATGCAAGTGGCAGTGTAAGGTACCTTGGGGATTTCTAAAGATTTGGGAGCCATTCAATGTATTGGAGAATTTTTGAAAATTTTGAAAATTCTGAGCTGTCGACTATGTGTTCAAAGAACACTTATTTAAAATAAAGGTGGGAAAACAAAATAGGAAAACAAAATCAATACGGAAAGGGGAAACTATCTAACTATAATAAATAGTATCTTTATCTCCCTCCTGGATCAAAGGAATTTCTAAAATCTCTTTTATGACAAGCCAACTTATATTGCTGGGCAAGTGTTTGAATTCAATATAGCTTTGATGACTTGCTTTCTTTGTATGCCATGGTGTCTGGCCTGCATTTGGGTGAGTCTGAGTCAAACCTACTTCCAACATATATAGACTCTTCTTGTTCTTGGAAGCTCATTGAATGTTGGCTCTTGATATTGTTATGTCTTATCAATAAATTAATGACTATTTTCTCATTATCAAAAGCCTTTTGACATATATCATTTATTGACTTAACTCCTTCTACTTCAAACTCAGGTTCTATTGCATGATCATCCTCTTTAAATGATTTCAAAATTACCAACCTCTTGAAAGGATAATTTTGAAGGAGTGCAATAATTTTGCATATGTAACTGATTCTCAATGCTATCTTATTCCTCTGTAACCAGCTCACAACTTCCCTAAAAAATAGTATAACCTAATCCAATGATTTCAAACAAATCATTTAAATCATGATCAAGGAAATGTCCATGATCTTCCTCATCATCTTGTAAAGTAAGAAGAAAATCAGAAATTATTTCTTCTTCATCAGAGATTAAGGCATACGCTTGTGACTTCTCACTCAAAATGTTGAATTCATGTTGAGAGACCCAAGGATTGATAGATGAGGTGTCTTTTAACTTTTCTTTCTCTAGAACATTTGGGATTTTATGATCTTCATCAAGTATAACGTAAGTGCCCAGACTAATAGAATCATAATTTCCATATGGGTCACTTTGCATCATAGCTAATAAATGATCATTTTCTTCTTCTTGATTATATCTAGTCCATTCACCTAGCTCCTCAACAAAAACCCTTTCTTCTTTATTCATCATAGCATGAGCTACCTCTAACTTTGCAATTGGTTCATTTATGATATGATCCTTATATAATGGCTCAGATAATATATTCATCTTTGAACCATATTTAGTTCTTAAAATGAGGTGAGACCAATCAAGGGACATATATCCTCCTATCTTGGCTGTAAAGTCTCTTGATAAACATAATCCAAAAATAAGAGGTATATCTATCACTACTACATCTTGATTTACAATTATATTGGCACAAGCATATAATTGTAATTGGAGTTGTTTAATTCTCCCTATTGTTTGTACTACTTTGCCATCTAGTTGTATGACTCCTTTAGTGAGTGGTTCATACTTAATTTCTAAAGCATCAACTATTTGTTTGGGCATTACTATAGTATTAGCCCTTGAATCAATCATTGCATTATGCAGTAGTTTCTTACCCACTATCAAATTTAAATAGAAGGGATCTAGTTTAGATTTGCTTACCTTTGTTGTATTATTCACTAGGGCTGTTGTCTGTAGATGAACTGTATCTTTGAGCTTTTCTTTTTCAGCAGGTCCTTTGATAACAGTACCTTTAGGCACTGCTTGGCCTTGTAGAGCTTCTTGTAGTAGTGTCTTCTATTCAGGAATAGCCAATATATCCCATATTGATACTTGTGATAGAGTCTTCTTCAATTGATCTACCAAATAAGGATATCTTGTCCTAAAGTCTGAGTTCTTTGAAAATAAGGATATCTTGTTTTTTCTTGAATTTGTGTAGGAATCCCTTGATTCTGCATCAGTTGAGGCACTTCTTGTCTGAAAGTTGTGTTTCTTTGTCCTTAAAATGGATAATTCTCCATGACTTGACTATTTATAACCTTAGGCTGTTCCACCATCTTTCTCTTTGATCTATTGTAATAATTAGATTGCACCACTGGTTTTTTGGAGGTAGATGCTTCGTTTAAGAAAACCTTTTTATCATCTTCAACCCATGAGAACAAAGCATGTTTTAGGGCTATTTCTTCCTCTTGTTACAAGGGCATCCCTTGCATCTGAGCCACTAGGACTAAATTTTGCATACCAGAAGACTGGTAAGTTTGATTGTCACTAGAACTTGTAAACTGACCATCCATTCTTCTTTGCTCTGCCATCTTTTGTTGTACATTACCCATAAGATAATCTCTAGGTGTATGAGCATTATTTCAAGGGAAACATTAGGCATTAGTGTTATCCACATAGTTATTTTGCCTTGGAACAATCTCCCTATTTGAATTGGGAGGAACAGTTTGTGAGGGTGTGGGGACTGCAACCAATTAGTTTGCTAGTTGATGGTTAGTTTGTCTTGGAGGACCTTGATATTGGTTTGGCTGAGATGAAAATTTATTTCCTTGATAGCCTTGATATGGAGGTTTAGGGAAAGTATTATGCTGTCTTTTTATATTAATCAGCTCATTAGAAAATGTAGTTAAGATATTCTTGATATCATCCAGCTTAAATGACTGAGTGGGGACAATTTCTTTAGCAGATGGTTGAGGATAGGCATACATAGACATAGGTGGGGCTATAGATTTAGGGGATTCTTAAGGTAATGGTAAGGAAATTTTTAGGAACATGGGCATGAGAGGCCTTTGGGGTAACTTTCCAACATCTATCAAATTATTCTCAGCTCTAACTGCATAGTCATAAGCCTCAGGAAAAGTGTGTCCTCTGAGTGACTGAATCATAAAAGATATATATGAATTCAAAGCCTTAAGATAAAATACTATATCCATACCTAGTAATGGTCTAGTTGTAGTAGGGATTCTTTCCCAAGTCTTTTGCAATATGGAATTGAAGTTAGTCATGGCTTCTTATGGTGCCCTTTGAATGGTAATTAATTATTGTAACAAAGAAGACTTATCACCCTTCTCTTCAAATCTTTTGAAGAAAATATCTTCGAGTTGATCCCATGTAGATATGGTATTTGGAGTCAAAGACCGATACCATTCTAGAGCCTTACCTTTAAAAGAAGCTGCTAATAATCTTATGGCCACATTTTGTTGTGTGACAACATGTATAGCACAGACATCTGATACATCCTAAAGATGTTCCTCAGGTTTTTTAAAGTCTTGCCCACTAAATTTGGGCAGAGATTTTAGGGAATTCACTTGGATAGGGTCCCAAGTGGCTAGTTGTATTGGGAGAATAAAGGGACTACCAGTGTTCTAGCTTGCATAATTTCTTGGGGGTATAGGGGCTCCCATATTTTCTCTTGGTATTGGTACAAATTGGTTGACTCTTCTTCTTAGACTAGTTGCCAAAGGTGGAAAAATAATACCTAGATTTGTAGCAAATTGTGATCTGGTTGCTAGTCCACAACTATCACTCCTCATAACTCTCTGGTTCATACGATATTGAAAGAAACTTTAAGATTGGTCTCACTGAGCGTGCTTAAAACTGTTGATGATTTAAAATTATGCTTTGTAATAAACACAACAATGGGAAGTTTCAAGATGTGGGACTTGTGACTTGAAACAACCTCTAGATTTTAGAGAAGCTGATTCTTCTTTAAATCAAGTATATATTGGGAAAAGGGATAGGAATTTTAATAGAAACATAAATGCAAGAAAGAAAATATAACTATGGTGATGCACCTGAATGTAATTTGACCTTAATCCTGAGCATAATGAAACTATATTTAGGATTCATTTGCATTTAAGAGCAAACAAGTGCATGATCAATGTAAAAGATAGAAACATAGGCTCACGGCATAGACTACTTTTGTAGTGATATAAAAAATGTCAACAAAGGCATAGGTTTCATTCTTCTTATTTGAATCTTCCAGTCACATAAGAGGCACAAAAACATGCACAATTATATAAACTTTTCAACTCAAGAAAATGAGACAAAAGCAAATGACATTCCTAATCACAGCTCTAGAAAGTCTAAACTCTTGACAACATAACCTAGACTACTTTTGCAATAACACAAAAAATATCAACAAATGCATAGGGTTCAATATTATCATTAATCTTCTAGTCACATAAGAGGCACAGAAACATGCACAGTTACATCAAACTTCCAACTTAAGAAGATATAACAAAAGCATATGATATTCCTAGTCATAGCTCCAAAAAGTCTAAACTCTTAACAATAATTCTCTTAAAAAAATCTCTCTGGTATCCCCCCTCTTTTGGTGATCTCTACACCCTTATTTATAGCCTTGGATTCACTCTGGATTGTCTGCTTGTTCCCAATCTAATGGCCCAACTGAAATCTAACTGAACTGGAAGTGTCTAATAGAAGATATTTTATAGATTCTAAAATGCTTTGTCTTCTGGCAGTTCATTGGCTGAAACAGATTGCAGGATGCTTCCTTCTCTTAAATGTTAGGTAACACTTAGCCAATTTCTTGAAAACCTTCTTATTACTTTAGGAAACACCAGAGGATGACACTTGGCATGTTCTATAGCACCTATCGAAGACATGCACCACTTTCTGCATAACTTATACTCTTTTGTGTCTTTGCTCAGGAGTGTTTTGCCTTTGCCACTTGTCACAATCTGTTTCCTCAAAACTTTAATAGCTTAAAATAAAATAAGACCCATATCATTTCTTACCTGAGTAAATTTAAAAGGGACACAGGGATAGGTGTCAATCTCTATTGTTTCATTAAAGGACACATGGTAATATCCACTTTGCCTATTTGGGGTTACGTGGTAGTCTTCACTTCTTTTAGCTACCTTTTTAGAAACCTGTGGAAGATGACACATGGTGGTCTCTATTTTACTCTATTTATACCATAGAAACAAATGGGTCTCATTTCATATTTACATGGACAATGACACCTGGCAGCTTCTGCTTGCTTTAAAAACAACACTTAAGACCCACCACAGTCTTTGCTATATCAGTGAAGCAAAAATGAAGATAATTCAGATCACAACACGTGGCATTTTCTGTTTCTTTTAGAAAATCAAAATTGAGACCTTCCATGACTTCCACTTGGTGCTTTCCACTTTATCTTGATACTTAGCTTGTTAAAACCTTTTGCTAAAAAGAGATGAAACATGGGTGCCGATATGAAACCACAGATGCTGACACTTGGCACGTTCTACTGAGTTGCTATGAGATACGTGGCACATTCTGACCAACTCATAGAAAATATGAAAGGTGCCTCAAATGACAACACTTGGAAGTTTCTATTTGAGAAAGGATGCCTCGAATGATGACACTTGTCAGCTTCTGCTTAATCCTGACACTTAGACAAAAATGAATCAAAAAGGAAAATAGAGCTCGTGCTCTATTTCAAAACTCCGCCATCTCAGACCAAAGTATGCGAAGACAAATTTTCATGGTGCGTGATGGAAAAATAGAATGAAATTTAGAGTAAATATTTACTCTATAGTTACCTATCTATATTCTTTGTGATAATTCAAGTGTTATTAATATATCAAAGAATCTAGTGATGAATTTTAAAACTAAGCACATATCAATCAAGTATCACTTTTTAAGACAGAGGGTTGTAGATCAAGAGGTCACAATAGAGTATATTCCAACTCAATATAAAATTATAGACATATTCACCAAACCTCTTCCCAAGAAACAAGTTGAGTATCTGAGATAGAAGTTGAGAGTGGTATCTCATACATCAAATCACTAAATCCTAGTGATAGGGCATGAGTCCAGGGGGAGTCTCATAGAATATTTGTTAATCTATGGAAGAAGATAGAAAAGGCAACTTAGGTATGCACACCTTTGCACATTTTTAATGAGTTTATGATTGCATATTATTGGACAAACTTCTTTATCTAATAAAGGGGAGAAACATTTAGACAAATAGTCAGAAAGAGTCCCTTTTCCATTGATTTCAAAGGGGGATAAAAAGAACAAATGCTCTCTACAAAAGTTTGGAGAAAAAGTGCAAATGTCAAAGAAGAAGCATAACAAGTGTCCAAGTTGAGTATTAGGAAAATGTGTTAATTCTTAAGGGATAACAAGTATGGTATGAACAAATTTATTTCATACTCATCAAAATCCAATGCAAGTAATGCCAAAGAAGGAGAAGAATATTAGAATATCAGAGGATTTACATTTCCATCAATGACAAAGGGGGAGATTATTAGAAATATGATTGTCATTGATATAAAAAGGGGCATTATGAGCATGTCATTGATTTTTAGGATTGAGTATTATGATTTTAGGATGTGCAAGGTATCCTATTAAATCTCAAGGATGATTGGAATGGTTGTGTGCATGAGTGGAATTTATCTAGTTCCTCATATTATTCATCTAGACATTTTGGTTTTATAGAGGAAAATCTAAGAAAGCAATTTGCTGACATCACCATTATCACATGTGGACAAGTCTACGGGATATGGTTATATGGTTTTGATTACATTATCCCCTAGTTGTTATGTACCAAATTTGAATTTACGTGATGAAGCATAGTTGAATATATAAGGATGCAAAGTTAGCTACTTGGATAGAATTCACTAAGTTTATATACTTAGCCAAATTTGCAAAAGGGCTAAATAGAGAAAAGTAAGCATGTTGATAAGGTTAAAATTTCCAAAAATGGAGGTGTTAGGACAAAATTATCATATGGGTTTGTACATTCTTATGACTAGTTTTTATACATGAAATCTTAGGTCACGTGATGTAGTGCGATAAAATATATGCATGAGCAAATTAGGGATTTCAGGCATTTTGATAGTGTTTTCCCATAGTCAAATTTATAGGTTGTAAGAAAAATTTGAGAATGAATTTTTATGATGTCATATCTCACATGTATAAAGGATTAAAGATTAAATAGATATATGTATGGAATCCCCTATGTAAGAGGATCTTATGTGCTAAATTGAGGGTCATGTGACTAAGTGTGACAAGAGTTATGTAGGTAAAAAGTTAGCCTTTTAGGCATATTAAATTGGTCCCCATACTTAGTCAAATCTACATAAGGTCCTAATAATTTGTCATGATTTTACAAAGACCATTTATGTAAATTTTCAAAGGAAACATATAGAAGATCAGTTATGGGTTTTTCATAAGTATCTCAAATATATGGTCCACAAGTTTAGATGAAGAGTGATGAGCCTAGAAATAAATTATCTTTACTCTTAGACATTATAGGTTTTCTCAATTAAACCCTAAGGGTTTAATTCATGGCATCAATAGGCCTTTTATATTTTTATGTTGACTGGATATATCCAAGACCCTATAGCTTAAGTTATATCTTAAGCCCTTATCATCATTGTAAAACTAACCCCTTCAACCTAGCAATTACCAGCTCAAAGTAGTGATCAAGACTTTATATTTCCTAAGTTTTAGACTTAATATTTATCCTAGCTTGATCAACAACTAGCGCTTAATCATAATAATAAGATCCAATAAAGTGTAGTGAGTCAAATTATCAAATACAACTCCAAATAAACATGCTAGTGACAAGTGTCATAATCACAAAGCTTGAACAGTGAATCTATGAAGTGGTTTAAATTAAAATAGTCAATGATCAATGGAGGATGATAAGTGTCCCAATAGAAGGAACTGATAGCAATGTACAAAAGGCATATGTTAATGATAAGTGTCACATTATCAAGAGTTAAGCAAAGATAAAGATTAAGCTTGTCAAAAGATATGATGGTGAGTAGATGATCATACAAAGAAGATCCAATAGAGCAAGTGGACTTAATGGGATAAAGTGATCAAGGGTTATTGACATAGTGATGAGTTAAATATTGATCAAGTTTAATAATATCAATGGAGCATAAGTGATCTAAATATTTGAGAAGAATCAAGATGGGATAAAGATCTCAACATTTAATGCCAAGATAGAAGTAAATATCATGCTAGTATGAAGATCCAATTGTATGTGAAAGTTCAGATCAGAAAGATCAATGGATACATTTTAAAGTTGAACAGTTAAAGTTCATAAGTATACAAGGATCTAATGGAGAGTGTGATCCTATCAGAGATCGATCAAATGGATGCATTTTAATTTGATCAATTTAAATGAATACCATCAAATCATGGTGCCAAACATAAGATCAATTACTAATATTTAAATATATGATTAGTATAATATTCAAATGTAGGAACATGTATAAAAATGAATGTAAGACATAAATAATGACACAAACAAAAAATGTCATTGTTTTAATTGATCAAATCTATGTAAATATACATGTGCATCAAAACTAGAGTCTAATAAATGATATAAATAATAATGAGACTAGTAATCATGGTGTTGATGCATGAATTATAGATGTGAGAAACTTACAGTTCAAGAGATAAAAAAATGAGTCCATAATAGAGTGTGATGTGTTAGAAAACTAGTGTCAACATAGATATGATACATAACCCTAGATTAATTGCTTATATATATGATATCTAAGACATAGGTCAAAGATGCTAGAGTTATTGAATTGTGTCAAATAGACAAATATAGAATAGAGGGGTAGAGAAGGAAAGAGAATAAAGATGAAGTGTAGAGCATGAGTGGTTAAAAACTAGAAATATAATAGAGAAAAAAGGATTGGAATCATTTATGAATCTATATTATAATTTGGAGTTGTAGCCCCATTATAGATATGATAGGTTGGTACCATCATATAAGTTGAGTTAGTTCTCAGATTAGGGAGTGGGTGATTCCATAGAGTAGGTGTTCTTAAATTAGGGGATCGATGTCTCCTTAGGGTTGGTTCCCCTAAACATTATAACTAGTGAGGTTCTTTATTGTGAGGCTAGATTGGAATATTAGATTCTAGTAGCTATTCTCATGGTGGTCTTTCCCATATTAGGTTTTCCATTGTATATCTTGTGTTGTGTCTATTTGTGTGTTTGTGATCTTTGCATATAGTTTTAATTTACATTAAAAGGTTTTGAAAAGGACTAAGTTAATTATTAAATTAATTCACCCCCCTCTCAATATCTAGTTGTGTTATAACATTTCCATTATTGGTAATGATCCTATGAGGAACACAGAAGTGGAAAATATTATGATGGTTAATACAATCAAAAATCTTGTTTGATTTAGTCAAAACATGGGGAATATCCCCCACTTAGTGAAATATTCAGTGGTGGTAATGATAAAATCATGTCATTGGGAATATTTATGATTAATCTATCTGATAAGGTCTATCCCCACTAAGAAAGTGACCAAAAATATTTGGCTACCTATAATGCATGAATAGGGACATGTGATAGGTTAGTGTGCTACTAACAATTTATGCTTTTCTTGACATATTCATAATATTCTAAATTCAGAGTGGGCACATAACAACCTATTCATAGATTTTTTTTAGCAACAGCTAAGCCACTAAAGTGTCCACCACATAACCCATCATTTTTTTCTTTGATTGTGATGGTAGCCTCAAAATTATAGAGACATTGAAGGAAAAAACCATCAAATCCTTGATGATAGAGAAAACCCACTAGTATAGCATAATGGGTCATTTGTTGTTGAAAAGAAAGTTTGTCATTTTTAGATAGATCTAGAGGGATAATGCCTTTAGACAAATAATAAAATATTTGTGTACCACAAATCTAATTAGTTTTATTCCATATTATGGATAAAAGGAAGTTTAGTTATAATATAATAGGGTTGGTTGATCTTATGTATGAGGACAAAAAATTTGGATTCTTGAGAGGAGGATGGGATAAAATAAGCCAGGGAAGCCATGGTATCTATGAATTTTTTGGTTGACTATGGAGTGGCTTGAATGGCATAGTAATATAAGGTGGATAATAAATGATCTACTAACATTTTATACTTATGAAGGATGTAATTTTTACATTGACATGTGTCATTTATCTTATTGACTACTAGTTAGGAATGCCCATAGATATTAAATGACCTAATGCCTAAGGTTAAATTAATTTCAATACATATGATTAAGGCTTCATATTTTAAGATATTCTTAGTGCAGTCAAAATTGAGTTTGAAATATAAAGGTAGAGTAGTTCCATTTAGAGGTATTAAAATGATTCCATCTCCCCCTCCATGCTCACATTTAGACCCATCAAATAATAAAGTCATCTAATACATAGTGTCTCCATTGGATGTGGAAGTGATAAATTCATTAGGGAATTCAAAAATAGATGGTTGACCACCTAAAAGAGGTGATTCATCTAATTTATTGATGATGATCTAGCCTTTAATTAAATTTTGATAAAGAAACTATAGGTAAAACTCAGCTAAGAGGATGATCCATCTAGCCATACATTGATTTTGATAAGGTTTCAAATGCATAAACTTAAGGGTATCAGTTTATGTGCTTACCTAGGTTTTATGATTAAGTAGATAATGGCAAAGTTTAGAAGCCACAAAGACCAAAGCCAAGAATAATTTCTTTGTATGTGTATATCATGTCTCATATTTAATGAGAGTATGAATTATGTAATAAAATACTTGTTCTTTGTGTTTCTCATCATGATGGGCAAGCATATCCCCTAGGGCATGATCTATGGCTAAGATATATAAGAAGAAAGATCACCCATCCATAAGAGGAATAATAAAAAGAGGGGGGAGGAAATAGTTTTTTAGATCATCAAAGGAATATTGATAATTAGAGTCCTAAATGAATTGGGTATCCTTCCTTAAGAGGTCATGGAATGGTTGACATCGATTGGATAGTTGGGAAATAAAATGATGAAGAGACTGTAATTTTCCTTGTAGGTGATTTAACTATTTTTGGAATATTAGAGTAATATTCCTATTTTATTTAAGGGTCTGGAATAATAAATCAATAAATAATATTGAAATAATTATAGTACTAATTTTTATAATTTATTGTGTCTTTTAAATCTTTCTAAAAATAGCAATAAATAAGGAGAAATACAACTTAGCTTAAAATTGGATTAAAACAACTAAGATAGAGTCTAAAACTAGCTATGCAGGACTAGGATAGTGTTGTAAATTAGAATATGGATTTTTTTTGATGAAAGGATAGGATTTATAAAAATAAGACACTTTGGGGTCCGGTGCTATAGTCCACTCGTGATGCTATTATCAAAACTAGTCATAGAGATTTGGGTTTTTTGGGTTTCATTTGTTATCCCTGTATGAGTCTACTTGTGAAATCATAACTTTTTCATGTTGATAGAGTTCCTTATAGAGATAATTTGATCTTAAAACCTTAGACCTTCATTGTGCTTGAATAAAACTTGAGAAAGAGGGGGGTTAGTATGTGTAAGATGCACTAAATGTGTAATCCATGCCCCTTATATAGGCATGATTCCTACATACCAATACTTTGAAGAGGTATCAAGCCATATGTAGTTCTCCCACCTAAATGTTCTTTTTGAAATAGTGTTATATAGATGCAAAATTTCTAAATTGAGAATTCTTGAGGTGGTTAGGGACCGGTATGAGAGTTTGAATGTCTTTACAACTATGTTGGGTGACTGTATGTAGAGAATAAGAAAGTTTACCTTAGTGGTTTGTATGTATTCTTGCTTGCTTTGTAAGATTTATCACCTCACTTTGTAAATAACCTTTGGGTGGAATTTTATAAGGAACTATTGGTCATGGGTTAGATGTATTCACACTGGGCCGACATGATGAAGGATAAGAATCAGATGAAAATAGTCATTTGGGCTCAAAATGCAAATAGACAAGAGTGGCAAAAATGGGACACCCTAGGGTCCATTGCTATAGTCTAGGTATGGTGCTCCTATCATATAGGCTTGGGACTTAGGGGGTTAGAATTGGTCTAGGAAATAGATCCTAACTTAGTTGGAATGATCATCTAGAAGGCTACATATGACTAGGAATAAGAAAAAAGGTACCTAAGAGGGTCATAAAATCATATAAAGAGGATATATGACTAGGATGTCACAAAACAAACTCAAACTATAATACCAATTTGGACATCTTATATGACTACATTTTCCCCACCCCCTTTATTCTAGTGATGCAACAAAGTGAAATACTAGGATAAAAGAAAATGATAAAGCATGCCTAAACTTACCTATGAAGGTGAAGCCCATAGAGATGAATGACAATGAATGATGTTGGGTATGTGCTAGGTATATTTTGATTATGTGTTGTACCAATAATAATATCATGAACATAGTTGAGGGCTTAATTCCCTGAGAGTGGCTCAAAAATACAAAGGTTGGCCCTTTGACTCCATCATCACCCAATAAGTGAAGTTATGTGATCATGCATGTGTTAATCAATGTTTAGACTATGTGTCTAATCTTTATAAGTATGTGGATCAAGAATATAAAGGCTAGCTAGACCTTTGGCTCCATCATTGCCCACTAAGTGAAGCTATGAATTGAAACTAGTATGGATGTACATCATATAAGATGGTTCCTAAATCTCATGAATGCTATGAAATCTAACAATATGGTGTGGATAGTTGAATGTGTACTAAAAACTAGGCCAATATTTGCCATTATGAAAGGTAGAGATTAGGTTTGTATGAAATACACTCTAAAACTAGGAACTAGGGTTATATGGAAGCCATTCAAGAATAATGTTAACCACCTTCAAATGGAATAAGGCATGTAACTATTGAGAATACCTAGGTAATGTACTAAACTCAATAATAAAAGAATTAAAATGTGCTACACACATTTCCCCCAATCACTAGTGTTTATAACATGGATTCTAATGTAAAAGTTATACCAATTGCCCTAGCTAAAACTAGAAGTGAGAGTCATCATGCTATGAATAATGCTCCTATATCTATATTCTCTAAGGAAAACTATACTAAAAATACTAAATTTGATATGATTTGTATCTGATAAAACTATAACCTAACTTACCTTCCTATCTATTTATGTAAAATATAGGTTTTCTATTGTTTAGATAAGAGCACCAAAAATAAGACACCTTGGTGTCTGATGTTGTTGTCTAGGTTTGGTGCTCTTGTCCTTTACTAATTCTAAGCATTATTCTATATTCATCACTATTTTTCTGGTCTATTCTATCTGGTGTGATCTTTGATTGTTTTTAAGTGTTTTGAAAACTAATTTTTGACTGGTAGAAGGCTCTGATCTCTATGACAAAACCCCTATTTGCTTCCCCCTCTTCTAAGGGTAGGAATGAAGACCATGTGATGACTACCTTGAGAAGAAATATCCCTTCAAGTGTGTTATGATATGAAATACATGATATAACAATGATAATCAAAAATAAGTCTCAAGATATAACATAGTTTGTTTTGAATATAGTTAAGTCAATAGGGGTATGCCTATATAGATGTAACAATGTAATAGCATGTGCAATGTATTGAACTAAAACTAAAAATTTTGGTTAGTTATTAGTTGTCAAAGAGGGATGGATCATGATGTCCATCATGGCATTTGATAAAGTAAGGTAATTCATGATATGGATCATGGCATTGTACACAATTGAGAAGCAAACAAGCATGAATGGAAGGCATGTAAATCAAGAAAGGAAGGTATGTAAATTCTAGAAATATAATCGCATCTAACTAATCAAATCAAGAAGTGAAAGTATGAAAGACATGGAGTAAAAGACTAGGTAGATGTTAAGAAATACATAAGTAATATATACTAGTGAGTATCGATAGATTAATCTATGTAAGATAGTAAGTAATGTGCATAAACATGATAACTAGAGTGTGTGGTGTAGGAATCGCATAACCTGGATCGTGTAGTCATGTAGAAGATGCCCCTAGTGGGTAGATATGTCATTATATGTCTTGAATGTATAAATAAGATTCCCTCTCAATGGGTAGAGTGAAGCATTCAAGGCCAATGCACACACTCAAATAAGATCAAGTGAAGCATGGTAATGTAGATAAATTGACAAACAATAGCATAGAATAGCAAAATAAAAGTCTAGTATGGTAGTAGAAATATAAAGCATGGATAATGCATACAATTGAAATATTTTTAGTATTTTTGATTTATTTGAATGTTTTTATATTTTTGAAATAAGCTATGTACAATAAACCATAAAGAAATTATGTACAAATAATCGAATAGAAACTGTGTACAAGTAAGTTGAGAAAAAATGATACTAACTGATGAGTCTCATAAGAGATTCCCTATCATGGTGTCCTATAACAAGGAGATGGATCATGTGTGATCATGAAACATGATGGAAGGGTTGAGATTGTGCCTCTAAAATTTGTGTATGTTGTAATTTATCTGAAATGTCTATAATGGAAACTAACTATGGGGTCCCCGTATAACTCTGAGAAGTGGATGCAATTATAGGGCTCTTAAGGACCCATCTGGTAGTAGAAAAAGTTCTCTAAAAGTGTGATTTATGTGTAGAGTCATGATACCTCAATGATATTTCCCTAGGTGTGAACATTTTAGCTATAAAATATATAGAATATTGAAACTCTGGTTGCTCTAAAAAAGGCCTTCATGGACATGTATGAACTCTCTCTGCTAGTGAAGAAGGCCTCAATTGTGGCTAAATCTAAACTAGAGGAAGAACTGTAACTAGTGGAGAAGATGGAATAGGTGACTATAGAGTATTAAATGGATTTGAAATCAAGAGTTGTAACTTATATGGCACTCCACCACCTATAACAATATGATTAGCCTGAATGAATTTCACACATCTATGAACTATAGAAATAGCTATAGGAAGTTTTTGAATCCATGGTCAACCAAGTAACATATCAAAAACTCTTATATTGGGAATAATAGTGAATGGTGTGGCCATATGTGTTGGACAAACTTGTAGATAAATTACTATATTACCCAATAAAATATGTATGTGCCCACTAAATTCATTGATAACTATGTCCATCAGGGTAAGATCATACTCTGAATATCCCAAATGCTATAATAATGTCATAATGCACATGTTCAAACTAGATCCATTGTCTATGAAAACACTATGAATGTGATGATGATTAATGTAAGCTCTCATAAAGAGTGCATGGTAATCTAAAACATCCTCAATTATCTCTTATTTTTTAATGGAGATGGAAGGTTTAGCTAGAACTATATAATAATTATACACACCAAACATGTTGCTCAAGGGATGTGACTCAAATCAAGGTACCTGGTATCTAACTAGATGATGATGTGCATGATATGCATGATGAACACATGATGTATTCCATATATCTTATTTATAATGTTGTGGGAAAGGATCTAAGAAAAATTTTAAAGCCTTGTCTTGTGTTTGTTTTGCCTGAGGAGGCTCAACTCGAGTGCCAATGTCAATAAGGTTGTCATCTATCAAGTCATGTGTCTTTTGTTACAAACTGATGCATCTATTAATTGTTTGGCCTAGTACCCTATGAAAATTAAAAAATGCATTCTAATCATATCTCTATGGAAGAGCATTTGTTGGATCAACTTCTTGAATAGTAGGGAGAAATATGATGTTACATTACAATAGCTACTGTAAGACTCTGGCTAGAGACGCTAGTATATTGGTAAAGGTTCACCTAGGAGGTGTTGATAAAACCATGTGTTGAGGAGGCTCTAAAGCCACATTAACTATAGGTTGATTTTGAATTTTTTTATCATTAACCTTTACTTTATATGGGACTTTGTTTTTACTCTTTTTTTTTTTTTTATGCTTGTGTAATTGAGTTTTCCCATTGAAATTAATTTGACTTCCCTTTCCTTTAGTGTATGACATAACTCAGTGAAGGAAGAGAATCTTTTGAACATTATTAACTCATGTAAATCTATTTAAAAAAATATTTGTTTGAAGAAATCCTTTAATTCTTGATCAGTCATAGGGCTAGTCATTTTAGCCAAGATAATCTTATATTGAAGAACACAATCTGTGAGATGCTCATTTGACCTTTATTTTTGTTGTGTAACTTGGGCATAAGAAACTTTGTCACCTATGTTAATTTTGAAGTGAGCTAGGAACACGTTATCTAAAGGATTGAATGTGTTGATCGACTGATTCTATAGACTATAGAACCATTATAAATCATAATCCTTTAACCTCCATGAAAATAGATTTCTTAGTAACCAATAATTTGGCACATAGTCCAAGAATGTTGTGTGAAAATATCTCAAGTGTGTCTCTAGATCACCCTTGACATCATATAGAGTGAGCTTGGGTTGAACAAAACCTAGTGGTAAGTATGTATAAGCAATATGATGTGTCAATGGTGTATGAAGTATAGAAAAACAATCCAAATCTTATGTTAGTCTAGAGGTACCTTACTCAAGATGTATCACCTTGGATTGAAGATATTTTATCTCTTACACAAGGTCAGCCACATCAAGAGACAAAGATGTACTAGCAATAATTGGTGGTGCCTCATGGGAAGGTTGGGCTGCTATAAGGGGTTGTTGAGACATAGTTGCCCCCATAATGTCATTTATAATTAGTTGGTTTGTGGTTTGAGAAGATTGACCATTATTTTATTTTTTTTCTTCTTTTAATATTTTAAGCATATCATCTTGCATATCAGGATGTTTATTTAAAATGTCTTGAAGTTCCTCTTATCAATTTCATCAAAACCGGTATATTGGGTCATTGTTAAAGTAGGAAAACAAATTGAAAATGGATTGATTTTTTTACAATAAGTTGTAATAAGAAAAAAATAGTGAAAGGAAAGTAATAAATATAGAAAATGTAATGTCCTAAAAATAAAAAAATTGGAATATGTATGAAAAGGATACGAAGCTCGCAATCATGTAAGGTGGTACCTCAAAGAAATAAAGGGACCTAGTAGGTTCAATATAGGGTTTGAAAGAAATAACTTTTAAAATTACTATGGTAAATTTTAAAAATTAAGTGGAAATTCTAATTTAAATATGCAAGAAAAATTTGGAAAATTATCAGGACCTAGTATAGGCAACTAGGGTTTGAAGGAAATAATTTTAAAAATTACTAAGGTAATTTTTAAAAATAAAATGTGAATTTCTAATTTAAATATGTAGAAAAAATCAAAAAAATCTTGGGAAAATACCGGGACCTAGTATAGGTAACTGGGGTTTGAAGGAAATAATTTTCAAAATTACTATGGTAAATTTTAAAAATAAAATGTGAATTTTTTATTTAAATATGCATGAAAAATTAGAAAAATATTGGTGAAATACCGAGACCTAGTATAGGTAACTAGGGTTTGAATGAAATAATTTTTCAAAATACTAAGGCAAATTTTAAAAATTAATGTGAAATTATGCTTTTAAATATGTAGGAAAAAAATTAGAAAAATACTGAAAAAATCAGCAAGGGATTTTCCTTAGGGTTTTTAGGGTTTTTATGCACAAATGAAGTAAGTCAAGTTCACCAAATAATTTAATTATATTTAGAATATTGGATTTTTATTCCTATTTTAGTTAAGGGTCTAGAATAATAAATTAATAAATAATATTTTAATAATTATAGTACTAATTTGTATAATTTATTATGTCTTTTAAACCTTTCTAAAAATAATAATAAATAAGGAGAAATATAACTTAGCTTAAAAATAGATTGAGATGGTTGAGATAGAGGATGAAACTAGTTATGCGAGATTGGGATAGTGTCACAAATTAGAATCTAGCTTTTATTTGATGAAAGGATAGGAGTACCAAAAATAGGATATTTTAGGGTCCAATGTTATAATCCACTCTTGTCGCTATTATCCAAATTGGTCACAAAAATATGAGTTTTCTAGGTTTCATCCACTGTCTTTGTATGAGTCTACCTATGAAATCTTAAATACTAAATGTTGATGGAGTTCCTTGTAGAGCTAATTTGATCTTCAAACCCTAAACCTTCATTGTGCTTGAATAAAACTTGAGAAACATGGGGGGTGGGGGTTAGTGTGTGTAAGATTCACTGAATGTGTGATCCATACCCCTTGTGTGGGCATGCTACCTACATACCAATACTCTGAAGAGGGATCAAGCCATATGTAGTTCTCCCACCTAAATGTGCTTTGTGCAATAGTGTTATGCAAATGCAAAAATGCAAAATTGAGAGTTCTTGAGGTGGTTAGGGACTAGTATGAGAGTTTGAATGTGTTTGAAGTTATGTTGGGTGACTATTGTAAAGAATAGGAAATATTTCCTTAGTTTTTTATTTGTATTCTTGCTTGATTTATAATATTTATCACTTCCCTTTGTAAATGACTATTGGATGGGCTTTTATAGGGAAATATTGGTCATGGGTTAGATGTATTTATGCTAGGCTAACATGATGAAGGATAGGAATCAAATGAAAAAGGTCATTTAGACTAAAAATTCAATTATAAGGGAGCATAAAAAATGAGACACCCTATGGTTCAGTGCTATAGTCTAGGAATGGCACTCCTATCCTATAGGCTTGAGACCTAGGAGATAGAATTAGCCTAGGAAATAAAACCTAGCTGAGCTGAAATGATCATCTAGAAAGCTACAGATGATTAGGAATAAGCAAAAAAGCACTTAAGAGGGTCATAAGAGCATGTAAAGAGGAGTTATGGCTAGGATGTCAAAATCACACTCAAACTACCAATTTGGACATTTTATATGACTACAACAGGCTATAGAGTTGCTTAATATTGGATGGGGGTGGCATATCTATAATATACCTAATTTTTGTGAGATCAAATTTTGTCCCACAAATAGAGATGATGAAACCTAGGAATTTATTGATCAAGACTCTAAAAACACACTTTTTAGAATTAAGATAGACACAAAATTGGATTAAATGGTTAAAGATTATTGTAAGAATAGAGACATGGTATTTTCATAACTTTGACTTGTCAAGAAGGTCATCCACATAATATTTGATAATATTTTGGATTATATCATGAAAAATATAAGTCATAGTGCTTTGATAATTGGTTTTCACATTCTTTAGGCTGAAAGGCATAACTTCATATTAAAAAATCCCCCAAGGGATAAAAAAGGAAATCTTATGTTGGTCCTCTAGGGTGATAATAATTTGATTATATCCTTATAATCCATCCTTAAGTGAAAACATCTTGTGGCTAGTTGTCAGGGGTACTATTTTATCAATGTTAGGAAGAGGAAAACTATCTTTAGGACAAGTGAGGTTGAGGTCTCAAAAATTAGTATAGAGTCAAAGTCCCCCTATGGGATTCATGGTAAGCACAATGTTAGATATACATTGAGGTTAATTGATTGGGTGGATGACGTTAATGGATAAGAGATGTTATCATTCTTATTTAACTAAATTACAATGTGAGGGTGCTTTTTTTGTAGTTTTTTCTTCATTGATTTAGCTTCAGGGATGGTGACAATATTATGAATGATAATAGAAGGGTCGATACTTGGCATGTCATTATATGACCAAGAAAAATCCTTGTTATGGTCTTCTAGGAATGTCATGAATTATTTTTTCTCTTGAGGGTCTAAATATTTACTAACATTAATAATGTGGAAGACTTCCTAAGACCCTATGTTAATATCTATTATGGCTTTGTTCATAAGGCTAGATGTTTCAACTAGAAGAGAACCACATAGGTGCATTTTTGTTGCACTTAAATAAGTCAAGATAGAATAATCATCTTGAAATTAAAGAATAGGGATGGTAGAATAATCCTTTTCTATCATATTAGAAAAGGTAATGGGAATGGATTTAGTTTCCTCATTGACTAGATATGTGAGAGCTCCTAGTTTAATTGCATTGAATATAAAAAAGTATGGAGGAATGGAAATGACATCATTTATGTTAGATGGAATTTTATATGGTAATAACATGATATTTTATTTGGGATTGGATATAAGAGTGGATTCATGAATTTTATTGAACCCAAGGCTATGTATTTCATGAGGTTTTCTAAAATTTCCTTGTGTGATATTGTGACATATTTGATCATAACATCCTATGCCAAAGCCTTTCTAAGTACATCATTATAAGTACATCTAAGAAAAATATAGGTTGTCTAGGAAAGCTAAATTTGAGTATAATGGTTTGGCATGAGATTGTATATCAAGACATGATGAAGATCAATTGATTCTCCCTTAGAACAAATGAGTATAGAGAAAACAAGGACCAAATGGAATAACATCTCCAAGGTTAGGGTGATAGGTACATTATTTATCTAGTTACCCATACTCTTGAGGAGTAGGAAGGGTATTAAGTGTCAATAACTAATACTTTCCTATTGATAATTGTCAAAATATGGAGTCAAGAGAATTCTTATTAGGCATTTGAAATGAAGGGATTACTAAACTAGTCAATTATTCATTAGATAATGGGGATGGGCTTGCATTTTTAAGATGGAGTAAAACATCCTTAGGTTGGAAGGTTAGGTTGCAAGTTTTGAATGTATGAGGATTAGTTGGGATGATATGGACTTGTCCTTCATGTTGTATTTAATGTATCAGTGAAAGGTAGATAGATCATAACACATAGCATGAATTAAAGGATGTCCTAAGAGGATATTATATTTAAATTCACCCTCTATAATATAAAATAACTCATGAAGGATACTAGAAACTATATGATGGAATCTATTAAAAATAATGGAAAATTATCTTTGGAACATGTGAGGTTAAAATTTTAGAAGTCGATGCATATATGGATGACCATGGTGATTTGTTTTTTAAAAATAACAATGTTTGACACCCATTAGGAATAATTGATAGGTTTAATAAACTTGTCATATAATAGTTTGATATTTTCTTTATGGCATAGGGTGGAAATCTCAAGTGTAAATTTCCATTATTTTTACTAGATGGGTTCAACATATGGGTATGTGATTATATTGTGCACAATGATACTAAGTTTGATACCTATCATTTCCTAATATGAAAAATCTAAATTATCATGATATTTATCAAAAAATATGCTAAAGTTATCATGCTCTATCAACATGAGTTCTCTAGATATTATTATAGGTTGAGGACATGAGGGTGTGCCATATTCTTTTCTTGTGGTTTCTTCGATGAACATAGAATTTCAATATTGAAAATGATATGGATAATTACGAAGAGAATAAATGGGATGAATTTTGGGATCTAAGTTAGCAATGAAATTATGAAAACTTGGAGCTTTTCATTTAAAATTCCCAAGTTTGTGATGTTGCTGAGAAAGTTGAGGTTCTCTTGCATTGAGTAATTCAAGTATGGATTAATCACTATGTAGTGTGCATAAATGTCCATACTATTCCATGTATACTTAAATATCAATGATTTTATTACCATGTTGATCATATTCATAATGTATTTTTTGTACATTTATTAGTTTGGCATCAAGGGTAATCTTAGGTGTAAGTGGAAATGTGGATGAAGGTTGATTAGATTCAATTGGATTAATAATAGGAATATCTTTATAATCATTGGTAGGGAGGGAATTTTACAGAGTGACTAGTGATATATAAGGTATACAAGACTTTTTAAGTTCCAAAATCATGATAGGTAAGATGTGTTCAACAACCCAAGAAGTATCTAGAAGTGGAGAGTTAATTAGAGGTACATTACCTTTAGGTTCTAACTCATTACCCATGGAAATGGTATGAAGATATTTCTTTAAATCATGTATTATATTTAAAGGTTTTCTAATAGTATTGAACATCCAAGTCTCATGATTGAGTTTGGTCCATTATGTAGTTTTCGTCACAAGTGTGAAAGATAGTACATGCTTATGTCTCTAGAAGAGAATCAGAAGGAGATACACCTCTATCACTAAATTTTTTAGGTTAAATGGCTAAAGGGTCTTGAAATAATTTAAACACTCCATATCCATTATAAGTGAAATCATCATATATGTAATATGATTCATGTGAATTACATGGAGGAGGGAGGTCAGTGATATCATCGATGAGAGGGATGGTACAATCATAAGGTCATAAGGAAGGAGGGAGCCACTCTAAAATGTAAGGAGTTAGCTTAGTAATATTTCAAGTGTTTTACAAATTGTTTGGCTCATCATCATAAAAATTGGTAAGAATGACCTATAAATTTTGATTTACATTGATGAATTTAGGTAAAGGTACACTATTAATTTGTGGAATAGTTTGAATTTACTATTGAGATTTGGGTTTGGGAATATCAATACTCCATGGATTAGGATCAACGTCAATTTTATAATGTTCACCATGACGAGTAAGTTTGATACATTGGCTACTGAAAGTGGAAATATCCCTCATGCGATGTGTCCGTGGGTGACCTAGGAGTATATTGTAGGATAATGATAAGTTGAGAACTATGAGCTTAGTACATATAGTTTTTGTTCAAATAGTGAAAGGGATCCAAATACAACAAAGTGGTTTTTTATTTATATTTTTAAATCTAAGACATGTTAGATGAGTTTGATTGAGATGATATTTGTTATACCCAGGTTGTTGAATTAGCCAAAGAAATGTCACATTAATTCCTGGCCCTTCATCTACTAAGAATTTTCAAATAAGGGTGGTATTAATGGCAATTTTAATGAAGAGAGGTGGGTCATCAAATTGAAAGAGAATTTATTCATTAATCATGTCTTATTCAATGAACTCTATTGAAGGTTTAAAAGAAGGGCAAACCTTTTTAATGGTATGAACTTCTATCAATGAAGGCTCATGAGAAGGTTGTTCCACTTTTAGGGAAGATGGTTTTTTAATTTCTTGTAGTTGTTGCATTCATAATTTACAATGATATGGAGAATTTTTCTCTAAATCTATGAGAGGTATTTTATAAGGCCTAGATTTAAGTTCCTCTAATAAATTCCAATGATTTTTTTAAGATGAAGAAATGACACGAGGATTGGAAGGTAAAATGTGTTTGGTAGGAAAAGAGGTATTTTGAGGTTCTAAATATGAAAGTATTTCCTCATTCATGTTAGAAGGATTATTAGTGGTAATGGTATTTTTGAGAATTTTTTCTTTGAGTGATGGTTTCTTTGGCTTTGTGACAAGATTTTTATGGGTGGGTTTACATTAATAATTGACTTTAGCCACACTAATGTATTGAGAATCGGCATAGTATTGATGATAGTTAGCATCAATTGCACACGTGTCCTTATTTGAATGTTGAGGGATGAAGTTAAAAATATTTTTTTTGGGTTGTTAGAGGAAGAATGCTTGAAATATTATTTCTTTTGAGAAGCATTAAAATAATCATGTGACATATTTTGATCATAGTGTCATTATTGAATTTATCTCCTATTATTAAAAAAATGACAAATTTTATAATCCCATAACATGTTTCATGGGGATGAGTAATATCAGCATGAAACCAAAAAAATGTGTTAGATTCATACAATGTGGGTTGGCTATTAGCACATATGAATGGTTTAGAAGGCACTAAAAGTTATTTCATTTGTTGAGTAGTTAGTGTTGTATGAGAAGCTTGGGTATTACCCATTTTGGCTACTATGGATTTTATTTATGGAGGATTTCTAGTTATTACAATGGTGGATGTTGGAAATATCCCTTGATGGTTTTAGTGTTGGGTTTGAACTATTTCATTAAAAAGTATTGTCACTTAGCTTGATCGATAACATCATTTGAAGTTTGGGGAACAAAAGTTTGAACCTTGTATTGGAGGGAAGGTGTAAAGGTAGTTATGAAGAGTTTGAACAAGTTATCATTAGTCATGTTATGATTGGATTTGTGAGCCAAAGATGTTCAATGTTTTATAAAATCATGAGTTTATTCGAAAGAGGATTGTTTAGAATTAATTAAATGGCTAAGATAATTCTTAAGAAGATCATTGTGTTGAAATTCCATAGCTAAAGGATTGACTAAATGATAAATTTTTCATATAGAATGTTGGGGAAGTTGGTTATACCATTCTAATACGTCACCTATGAAGGTTTTAATTAAAATTTTGGTAGTGGTGAAGGTGTTAGTTTTAATCCACTCTTTGTAAATATTAATGAATGCTTTGAGAAAGGATGTGGGGTATTTAATCCAATCATATTTAATAGTTGGAGATATATTACCCATATCAATAGTTACAATGAAGGGGGATAAAGGTTCATTTTTAATGTGTTGAAATGTATTGTTGTGCATAATAGGCTTGGTAATGATATTTCCCATTGCATCTTTAAGAAGTGGAGAGATGAAATTTTTGTTATTTTGGTGAATAAGAATAGGAAGATGATTATCCATGTTGATCAAATGATGTTTTAGTTGCATAATTTGAGAGGTATTAGATGTTTGCATTATTTTCATTTATTACATTATTTGTGAAAGAATTTGAGTGGTATCAATTGGTGGATTTGTGTTGGGAGGAATATTATTAAGAGTGGTAAGAGGAGCATTCCCCAAATTGGTATTAGGGGGAGGGTTGCTAAGTGGTAGATTATTATGAGGTGGGTTGTTGGTGTTGAGAAGGTTTCCTATGGTGTTGTTTCTTAGGCTTGTGTCAATTACCACCATAGTGTAATAAGGTGCCTTATAAAGAGAATTATCTTGAGAAGTGTAGAATGGATCTAATCCATCAATCTCATTAGTTTTTATAATTTAGACCATATTGTAGTCCAAAGATGAAGGATGATAAAAAGTGATCTAAGAGGGAATATCCTCTTAGGTAGCAAAGGTAGGAAGAAAATAACATACCATATATTATCTAAATGGATTTAGGTTGTCTAAAAAGATTTTGATAGGGGATTTCATGATGTTAGAAGGTAGAAACTGAGATCAGAAAGCAAAGAGGAAAAATAGGGATAGGATCGACTAAAGATAGAATAGTGTTGACCAAGAGGTATAGAGTTGAGTGGGTTGATAGAGTCTATAAGAAAGATCAACAGATCATGATGCAAAAGACACAGTCAAACTACTTGATTGTGTTCTACATATGGTAAAATTGAAAAAGTTACAAAGATACAAAGTTGGATAGGCTGACTATGTAATGAAGATAAACATAATGAAATAATATATAAGAGACTGAGTCGATAGGATCAATTGTGTTTTAAAGATAGGGAAATTTTTTGTAAGATAAGAACTAAGTAAATATAATTGAGCACACAAATAATTAGATCAATGTGTTTGATATAACTATATCACATAACATAAACCTTGTATTAACATTGGCTAATACAAGTTTTATAATATAAAATATAATGATCAAAGAGCAAGAAGCAAAACTTGAATGTAAATACTAAGCTAAGTGGCCATTCTTGAATTTTTTTAGGTTATAAAAATATAAAATTAATTTGATAGTGAGTTGGCTATAAGAAGGAACTAGAAAATTAATCCATGGATAGTTTTAAGTAGTTTAGGCTGAAATGCATCTATATTGGTGATGGTAATAGCTTGATATTGAAGCCTACCCCTTCACTTCATAGTCCCATGGTGATACGGGTGTCATGTGATTTTCCATTATATACCATCAATCACATGTTTATAATTGGCCTTAAAATCATGTCAGCCTCCCCTTTGGTGATGAAATACAAATAGGTAGACCTTCAAAAGAAAATGTTTAATGTTTTTTAGTGTTAATGATTTGGAAGTGTGTGCAAAATATAGAAACAATATGACTAAATTGGTAAATTAAAAACCTCTTATTTATTCTACATTTGTTACTCTAAGCAATCAAAAAATAGAAATGAAAAGTGAATAAATTACTAGCAAGATAGGTTAATTCCTTTACTTATGAAGATTATAGAGTCAGTTTTAGTGACACTATATTTAAACATTATAGCATAGATAAAATAGGGTTGATACTTTCTATAGTATCAAGATCCAAAATAACATAGTCGAATAGGTTGAGTGACTCTTCTAAAGATAAAACAATCTATAGAACTATGTTGAGCTAGTTGACCTAGTTCGTTGTAGGGTTATAGTTTTATAAACTATAAACTATGAAAATTAGGACTATAAATGAAAAATAGAAATGATAGAGAAGTTAAGAATGAACCTTGATAAAATTTTTAAGATGCTTGATTTGGTAATTTTATGTTATGTTGCTTGAATTTTGGTTTTTATATTCTACAAATAGAGTTGGCTGGGTCAATGAAGTCTGTAAAACTCATATGCTTAAAATAATCTATGAACATAGTCAAATGGGTAAATGAAGTCTATAAACATATGGTTAAAAAATAGAATTATGTTAAGATGATCAATCCAATTACATATTGTTGAAAAAGACCTGCATATAGAAAATAGAGTTGATTTGAAGTGATTGTGTGTTAAACATGCACAAAAAATGTTAGACGGTATTGATAGGCTCAATACAATACTATAGAAATAAAAATATATAAGATGAAAGTAAATGCATGTGTGAAAGAAAACCTACAAGTAGATTCACATCAAGTTCACCAAAATGTATACAAGGGAAAGTGAATATGATGTATAAATCAATCATATCTTGGAGAAGATAAATCATACTTACCCTTCCACTTGTTCATAAATTTAGACAATCAGGGTCATGACCAAGATGGATCCACTAGACCTAACTAATGGGGTCCCTTACCACAATAATATTACTAGAGAGGATTCCAAAGCCTCTAGTCAAGTAACACCATGTGATAACACTAGTTAGGTCCTATGTTTTCTTATATTCATAAATTAAATACAAATTATAGTAGAATCTAATTTGGTGCTCACCAAAGCATGTGGTGCAAAATGAGGTTAATAAACATAAAAGCAAACATGCATATAATAATTCTAATTAAACTAGTATAGATATAACCTTAATGCATGGATATAGAAATACCTTTAAACTCCATTACTTATGCTAATTATATCTAATAAAATAGAGGAGTAATAGTTAGAGATACTTATCTTGAAGATTAACATGTTGAGACTCTATTTCTCCCTTGGCCAAAGGTAATTCACAAAAGGTTTTTGTGGTTTTTAAGAATCATTAAGATAATCCAAAGCATCTAAGACTTTTCCAAAATACAATATTATTATCCAAGTGTAAACCCTAAGTAATGAATCCTCAAGTAGAATGGTAGAAGATAAGATTGTAAAGAAGCAAAAATGAATGATTAACTCTCTCTCTCTCTCTCTCTCTCTCTCTCTCTCTCTCTCTCTCTCTCTCTCTCTCTCTCTCTCTCTCTCTCTCTCTAATAAATGGTGAAAATGATGTGTATATATAGTTAGATCTAACCCTAAACCTTTCTGAAAGTTTAACCAATAGAGTTTCCCTAATCATCCTTATATTTTTAATTAATAAAATCAAGTTAGGTCCCAGACTAGGTTGACCAAAGCCAAAAGAGTCCTATAATATGCGAATATAATTTAAGTATAGAGTTGTAATATATTGACATTGTTTGTTAAATTCCAAAAAGCATTTTTGCCTTAGATAGTGGCTATTTAAGGTGGTGAATTACTTAGAGGAGTGTGTAAGGGAGGTGTTGAATATTAGGAAAGTGTATATGAGATATTTATGTTGGTTACATATGGTGGTATAGGGAACAATAATCTTGTGAATCACCAATGGTCTACCCACCCCATTCCTAGTGCACCCTTTAAGGTATGCACTCAGAGAGATTGAGACTTGACAGGCTCCTGCAAGAGATAAAGCATCAATAATTGATAAAGTTTGAAAATTTTATTTGTATACATACAATGCCAAAGCACTATATAATTGAAAATATTTTATATATTTTCCCCCCTAATATAGTAATGAAATGTCTAGTTTAAAGGAAAAGAAATGCATACTTGGGTGAGTATAACATGCCTTGCCTTTGCATGAGACCAACTTGAGTGATTTTCTAGTGATTAAACTAAGACCAAGGGAAATTACAATATATAATAAGTTTAGATAATATAAAATAAAAATCATTGAAATGATTGAATTTAAAAGAGCCAAGTTTTAAGAGTACACCTATGTATTGATACAACTGCCTTGCCTTTTTTATGCAGGTGCATCACTATCAATATGCAAGTTGTACTTAGTTAAGTTGGTATAGGGTCTTTATAGTCTTTAAATTTCTTATAATAAATAAAAAATACCTTTTCTAAGACTTAAAATTTAGTGTTATCTAATTTTGGCCCACATAAAAAATTGCCTAGATGTAGTACAGTCTCTAAAGGTCCTGATGTAGAGAAAAACTCTGAGTAAAGCTTTGGATGGAATGAGTGGTACAATGATATCATAATTCTCACAAAGAAAGTATTATTTGTCAGTTTCTAAGGGACAAGTCTATAGATCAAAGGAACAGGTTCCTGAGCAAGTTTTATGGTGTCCAAGCAGTTCAAGGTTAGGGATAAGTTACATAAGCCTTGGAAAGTCATTTGAGAATTTAAAGGTCAAGCATAAATTTCAAGGAAAATTACATAAGAGCCTAAGGCATTAAATATCTTATTTGATACTTGGGAAATTTTCCAATTTTATTTGGATAAGTATTAATACTTTAGGTATTTGGGTTAAGTGCTAATAGTTATTTTGAGGAAATTGTTTTGGATTTTTTGGCAAGTGTTGGGGGCCTTTTCAAGAAAATTATGCAAGGTAAATATCTTACAGAATTATCTATTTCAAGAAAAAGTTATGTAATAATTTTCCTTAAGACCTAATTATTTTGGGAAAATTATTCACATCAAAAGGCTAAGTTAAAGTCCCAAAGGCAAATTCTTTTAAAAAATTATCCACAACATAAGTCTAGAAGACATTATTTCTTTCAGGGAAAGTGTCCCAAACAAAGAGCTAGAGGAAAATAGCTTGAGGACAAAATTACCATTGAAAAAACTCTGATGAAATTGTTTGTTTTAGAGAAATTTATATAATAGGGTAATAACATGTGTGCAAGTGTTAAAATCAATCCATGCTAAATAGCCTTTTGAATTTAAAATCCTAGGGCATTTGCATGAGTGTCAAATTTAAACACAAAAAATGACTGTTGTTTTTAAAATATGCAATGATAGGTGTATAGATATCATTAATGGGTGTGCATACATCAAAGTTTAAGCCATGGAAAATAACCATTTATATTCAAATAGGTCCATGATCGACAGTCTGCATTCAATTTGAGAAAGATATGACAACACACATAAGGTCAAGAAGTCAATAAGACATTAATGTGGATGCCAAATTAAAGCCCCTATAAGTAGTTATTTACATTTGAAAATCATCGAAAGGTCCTTGACCAAACATAAGCTTGAAAAGTGTCAAGATCTCAGGTACCCCAATAGAGATATAATAGCATGTGGTCAAGCTAGGGTCAACAAGTTAGCAGGCCCTTGTGGAAAAGTGTGAAGGTGAAAAATGATAAGATCTTAGGAGTTAGATCCAATGGATCAGGTAAAGATAGAGTTAGTGGGTCTAGGCAAATTAATGGCACATGTTTAATCACATATTAAAATCAATAGTGGATGGAGTTTAAATAATTCAAGGGATATAGAAATTAAAGGCATGATTGATAAGTGTCACAAGCATGTTCAAATAGCTGGAAGATCTAATGATACATGTTTAAGTGACTAGGCAGATGAATAATGAGCAGGGCTCAAAAAGGTTAAGAACCTAATGATGCATAAACCAAGCATGAGGTTAAATCTTAACATGGTAATCTTGAGTTGGTAATCAATAACCAATGAGTAGAAGTGAGCCAAGAAGCTTTTGACAGAGGTCTAAGAATTGATTTTTTTACCTAGTAAAGTAAATGTGAAGGAGCTGAGTTCAAAGATGGTACAAGATCAAACTAGAGTAGATATTTTAGGATCAACATAACCATTAAAAGCTCCACCAAGTTAAAATAGGTATTCTTAGACTTATTATAGAAAAATGGTTGGTGGCTATTGTTAAAGTAATATCAAATACCTGATAAATTTTATTTCACCAACATTAAAGCTACATGGAAACTAATAAATATGACTAGTTTCAAAGACCTATGATTAGTTATTTCTCTGGGGTAGATACGTGATTATGGGGAAGCTTTTTATCCTTGGGTATGGTATTTTTTCTTAACAAGTAGATATTTATAGCCACCTAAAGTAGACCAAGCACGGCTCTATCAATTCTAAGGTATGAAGATTTGGTCCTCGTAAATAGATCAAAGTAAAGGTGGTATAAAGTCCTAAGAAGTGACCTGATAGTTGGATAAAGATCATGGATCATTCATTTATTTTGAAAATCCTTTTGAAGTTTTTTCCTTCTTGATAAGATCATGACTTAACATATTTGAGTCAATGATAATCCATCAAGGGTGGTTTGGCCTCATTCAATGTTTTCTATGTACATAAATCCCTTTCTCTCCTTCCTTTTTTCTATAAATATAGGCTTCCAAGACTTGAAATGGATCCCTCTATTTGGTATGACTAAAACTCTATTGATATTTGTACTATAACACTTATTTGATATAATAGATACTGAATTCCACTTTTTGTAGCTAAAGTGAAGTGTGTCTTATGAGTTTATTGATTGGTTAAGTGAATGTATGCTTTCCTTACCTCTATCTAAATTTGCTCACCTTCATGATCTAATTTAGTAATCCTCATAGGTCATTATAAGTGCATATATAGTCTATTAGTTAGTTTGGAAGTGGATAATTACCCTCCCTTGCTAGATTAATAACTAATTCATGCCTTTTTGTGAAATACTAATGTGAATGATTTTATGCAGTATTATGTGCATCTTATAGTGTGTCTTGTGTAAGTTTGAGTGATCAAATCATTGGTGAATCACCTATTTTTACATGCTTTCATAAGTTATTGTTAAAATCTCTCTCCCTTTTCCAAGCAAGTGCTAGTTTAGGTTTAGTATAGGTGATAGATCCAAAAGGAAGTCAGCCTTCTCTAGAGGTCTGATCTATTATTAAGATGAAGACAACCTAGGATCAGTCTTAAGTTAGAATATATTTGAGTAAGAGGACTTGAACAATTCCCTGCTTGGCTAGGGTGAAAATCTAGAACACTAATAATTTTTGCATGCTCGGTGAGACCAAGGTCCAAAATATTGGAAAGATTATTGGTGTGTCTTTCCTCTAATCAACTTTTGGAATTAAGAAAGTTAACACTAATGGTGGCTCTGAATCAAAGTTTCTAGTTGTAAGCAACCTAGGGATGTCTCTTTGAAGATTTTTTATTAGCTCTTTCATCTCATTTGGTATATGAATTTGATATGAATAACTATGATAAATACCCCTATAATTCATCTCCTTATCATTAGTTCCAATATGACCCTCAAGATCTATATAACCCTAATCAGCTTTACCAAGAGTTCTATCAGAGCTATAAGGATCCTCATCAAGTTTATCATGATCCTTATTATCAAGAACATGGTTATTTCCTTCCTCATGACTGATATCAACCCTACCATTATCTCTATAAACCTTATGATGAGCACTACCAACCATTCATAAAGCCTTGCTAGTAGTATGATAACTCATACCAATCGTATGATAACCCTCTTGATTAGTCATGGAAGCCACATGAAATTCTTGAACAACCTACTAATACCCCAATCCATTCTATATATATCCTTAAAAAATCCTCTATTGTACTAGGAGAAGAATATGATAAGCATTGATACGTTGAAGGGGGTGGGAAAGAAATTATAGAACATGTCATTAGAGGGGTTAAGACTTCAGTTCAACAAGCAAATTAAAGTTCATGTCCTTCATTAAGGAAGGTTATCATATGGTAGGCATATGTTTGGGTCTGAAATTTTGATCAATAAAACATCTCTTCTTAGAGATAACATTATTTTAATTATGTTGTTCTTATTTCTTGAATTATATTTCAACCAAACCTTTTGAGTTTTAGATCAGTGGTATCAAATTAGTTTGTCTTTAGAGTGTATGATCCCAAGGATGAGGTTTGATTACAATAAGCTTGGGTGAAAAATAGAACTAGTAGACTATCCACCTATTCACTCCAAATGACTTCAAATGGCAGACAACATCGAGACATCCGATGCTTTCAAGGAAATGGTGAATGAAGCCCTCCAATAGTAGTAAGCATAGATGCTACAATAATTCACTCAAATTCTCCAACAACTCTCGATGGGAAATTATAGCTCCTCATCTTCACCCCCACATCCTTTCAGTGCCCCAACACCCTTCAAGGTTTAGGTGAATTTTGATATCCCTATATTTGAAGGCAAAATCAATGTTGATGTAGTATAAAATTGGTTGGATGAATTGTCATCTTCTTTTTCTATAAATAAATTCACCGATAAAGAGAATATCACTTTTGCTCTTTTGAAAGCATCATTTCCTATCAAAAATTGGTGGGAAGTGTACAAAAAGAGATTTAATGTAGATGATATTGGCCTTGGGGTGGAACCTACTTGGGATGATTTCATAGAAGCTGTAAAGGAAGAATACTACCCCATTGGAGCATATGATGATCTATATATAGAGTGGAAACAACTTCACCAAGGTAAGGAATAGTATATTCAAGACTAAACTCACAATTTTCATTCTCTATTTATGAGATTAGGCATCCAAGAAAGTGAGAAACATAGGGTTCTCAAATATCATGGTAGAATACAATGGTAGATATGGGGAGAAATGGAACTCTTCAATTTGGAAACCATTGGTGAGGCATATAAGTTCACAGTGAAGATTGAGCAAAAGCATGGAAGAATGAATATAAAGATTTAGCCTTTAAAATGGAAAAGTGATAAAGAAGGTCAAACACGAGGCCAAAATTGGAAGCAAAAGGAAAGAAAGACTAGAAAGTGGTGTGATTATCACAAGTCTGGAACTCACTCCAAAGAAGAATGTTGATCCATCATGTCCCTGCTTTTTGAGTCACAATCCTCAACATCTACTACTCTACCTCATAAAAACCTTATAGTCCAAGAGGTTGAAGAAGAAATTATAGATGTTGATCCTAAAGCCATTGTTGCTTCATCACAAACCCATGAGGAGAGGCTAGATGACAAAGAAAAGTTGTTTCACTCTAAGTTATGGGTGAAAGGTAAGACTCTGAATTTCATTCTTGATAGTGGAAGTCAAAAGAATTTAATCTCTACTAGTGTTGTGAAAATCCTAAATCTATCCATGAAGCCTCACCCAAAGCCATACAGTATTGGATGGTTGAGTCCAGGGAGAAACCTCCATGTCACCCACCAATGTCTTCTCTCCTATGTAATAAAACCTTTCCAAGATGAGGTCTTATGTGATGTGGTAAATCTAGATTTTTATGATGTACTCTTTGGTCAGACATTCATGTATGATCAACATGGCATCTATGAATCAAGAACTCAAAGGATCACTCTCACTCTTGTAATATGGTGCTATAGGGTACTAGAGGTACCACCTTCTACATCTATCTCTCTGATTGGTGGCAATAATTTTTTTCTCATGGTATTCAAGCCATAATAATCCAAAAGGGCTGATGTTACAACCCTGACTACACAAAAATAGAAGCAAAAATATACCAAGCTGAATAAGTTCATGGCCTTCCATCCACAGACTGATGGTCAGACAGAAATGGTGAACAATCGGGCCCTACATAGTTCCATAAATTATAATCCATTCCAATTATGCATCAGGAATAAAATCAAAGTAAAAATACCACACTTGATGACAAATCTTGATGTAATGGTGACCATTTCTTATCAAGGAGGGAGGAATGATATGGGCAACAATTTAGGTGACATAACTTTTACACCGTAGCTCCAATTGACTCACCATTTGAACCATTGGAAATATAATAATAATGGGAACATCATGAGATGGAATGGATCTTTGATTGATGAAGTTTGACCTCCAAAAACCCAATGGAAGTGCCCTAAATTTAAATTTTAGTAGTGCAGTCTAAAAATAGTAAGTTTCTAAAAATAGTAATTCCTCGAATTCTGTATTATTGTAAATCATGAAATTCAAACCACTTAATCTCCCTTGAGATTGGTGACCTTCCACATCTTACTCACACCTTAAAAACATGTATAAATGAATATGTAACCTGAAATGGAAATGAGACATCTATTCTCAAAGATAGGCATATGTTTGGGTCTGAAATTTTGATTAATAAAACATCTCTTCTTAGAGATAACATTATTTGAATTGTGTTGTTCTTATTTCTTGAATTATCTTTCAACCAAAGCTTTCAAGTTTTAGATCAGAGGAGAATTTATCATCCCATGAATAATATCAAAAACCTCATCACCCACCCTACCTTCCCTCATTCACTCCATGTCAGCCTCATACTAAGCTCCCCATTGACACTCATAAGCCCTCATCAAATGAGTTTCAAGGCTATCATAATTCACCCAAATCCTCTTAACTTTCCCCTCATGAAAATATATCCAAGGGAGAGTCTAGGAGGAGAGGTATGTTTGTGTTGAAAAATCTAGCCATCATGAGAAATTGAGGTCTAATTTTGAAGCCTCTATTACTAGGAAAATTGAAGCTATAGATATAAATTTGTACCAGACATTGGCAACTACAAATGAAGCATCACCTCAATTTTACATACCTCCTTTCATTTCTCAAGCCACAATGCACAATGTACATGAAAACCATGATCCCAAATTTCCATCTTGGATCCAAGTTATGCAGTCAAGCAAACCCAAAGCTACTCAATCCCCACCCCTCCCTCCTCAAAGAATCTAATTCATTTCCATATTGGAAATCCATCTAGAGCAGTATGTAGAGGAAGGAATAAATGGTGATTATTGAATTCAAATAAGAGACCATTCATCCTCCACTTCCCTCCCCTCAAAATCCTAGAGCCTTCCCTTCATGGAGGGCCATTCAAGGAATGTGCAACAAAGAGAAGAGGTGAAGGTGATTCAAGAAGAACAGCTCCATGAGAAATATCAAGTATCTATGGTTACTTCTATGGACCTTTTTCATCTTGTTGAGTAATTTTAGGGACCTACTGTGCCTATCCTAGAGAAAGAGGCTCTCTTTTGTAAGGTAAGTCAAGAAGATACAGCTAGGGAGATAGAAGATAATGATGAATTTAGTGACCAAGAATAAGAAATAATGATTGGGACATGTCTTGACAAGGATGAACATGTTTCAGTCTTCCATAATGATGCAAAGATGGAACAAGTACAAGAGAAAGTTGAGGTAGAGGTTGAAATACAAGCATAAAAATAATAACATGAAGAAGAGTCTGATGAATAAGAGAAAGATGTAGACACCTAAATCTGGTTGTTGATATCCTCTAACTAGGATTTTGACCAATTTCCACCTAAAATGCACAATTTGGCCTAAAAAAACTAAAACATGATAAAAGATGTGAAATTGACAAATTCAAGTGCCAATTTTGGCCAGGTTATCCTTAAATAGGGTAATGCAATTTATGGGCTAGCTAACTTTGGTCAAATCATTTTGAGTCAAAATGCCAATTTTGTACCTAGGTGCTCTAGATTGTTCTTTCCTATCAAATCTCTTTCATGAGATGTGTGCCTTTGTTATTTTCTATTGGTAACTTCCAAAATTGGAATATGGTTCTAACACATCTAATAATGCTTTCCAATTCCAATCTAGTCAAATTTTGGACCAATAATAAGGCATTCTGGTCAATTTAAGTAATTTATGTGCAAACTGCTTAAACGTCTTAAGAGATAATTAACCCAAATCAAGGCCTAATAAAAAATTCCATGGAAACTTGTTGAATAATTTGTTTTAGAAATGAATATTGAATATATACATCATCAAGTGACCTAATTTCTTGGGAAGACATTCTTAGGCCATTAATACCATAAATATCAAGATTCATGCCCTCCATACCTCATAAATGCCTTTCATGATTCCCCCCATACCTCTTAATTGCCCCTTCTTCTAATGTCATGATGAGGATAATTATAAACTTAATTACAAAAATTGAATTAATCCTTATCCACACATCTCAATCTTGATATGGATGGTTTAGGTTTATTCTAAACATTCTCAAAAATCTAAAAATAGAGAGGCCATGAACATCATTTCTAAGTTATTTTGGTGCAAAGTTATAATGTAAAAATATCTTCATCAAGCCATTAAAATTAGTGTTACCATGCCAAATTGATTCCAAGCCACAAGCTAAAGGTGCCAAGGAGAGATGGAGGTAGCCAAGCTTCTATTGCCAAGGACTTCATGAGCATAAACTGAGCAAGCCACTAAAACTAGAATTTTGGAGCATCTAAGGAAGGTAAAAGAGTGTTTATTTTATATTTTAGTTGTGTTTTTTATTCATGTATGTTAAATAACCTTTCCCTAATGTCTAGGCTTAGAGATTTTATGCTAGCTAGTGTGTTTCTTTCATTTTATTTTCATTTTGAAACTAACACCATACTAACCATCCTCTCTTAAGTCAAATTCCTAGATTCACATATGGCATGCCTGGTGGGACCAAATGTATCTCACACATAAAGAATAGCATTTTTTAGCTTTAAAATATCTATTTGGACCATTAAAACTCTTGCAATTTGATTTTCTAAATTTATTTTGCCATTTTTGTTTGCTACAAGTTTACACAATAACCAACATCAGCAAGTAAGACTGACATCAGTTGCATATCTTAACCAACATCAGCTGTATACTTGTCATCAGTTATATTGGTATAACCAATGTCAGTTAGATAACTGACATTGGTTAGAAAATGTAACCATAATTGGTTATATAAATTGACATTGGTCACTGTGCTTTTCTTAAAACATAGACCTAAGAGCTCTTTTCTAAATTTCATTATTTAAAACCAAAAAGAGCTTCAAGGATAAAGGACATACTAACATTTTTGATGTAGGACCAAGCTTTAAATTTGATAAAAGCATTTTTTATATCACCTTTTACATGATTAAAAATCAATTAGGAACATTATTTTAGTGTTTAATAAAAGAATTTAGATCTTTATGGTGAATGTTTTTCAAAGATTGCAACTAAGACCAAGGGGTCAAATGAACACCACCTCACTTTCCCTTAGGGATTAAAAATGAACTCACCTTTTTAAAGATTTTTATATTTAATTAGTTGTTTAGATTAAATTTTGTTTGGTAAAAAGAGGGATGTTACATGTATGCTCTTCCATTTATCCCCTTTAAGGAACCCTTGGAATCAAAAGTGCCATTCCTATTACAAGTATCCTAGTCTAAGGCTTAGAAAGAAATTCATCTAAATCACTCCCCAAAAACTCATAAAAGCTTGGGTGACCTTCAAAATGATCTTAAAGTATTTCTATTTCATGTTTTCTTTATTGTTATGCATCTTGGCTTGTGAGGAGGACGTCATTACCTCCTATGAGTTATTTAGGGAAGCTTTGACCTGGGGTTTCATCTCCAAGCATTGAATTCAATTACTCATTTAGAGTTACACATGGGATGTATTTGCATTTGGACATTACACTACACTGAGAGAATAGCAGGATATAGTGGTTATAAAAAGGATTAGACCTTTTTATAACTAGCCAATGCCGTAGTCACCCAATTTTTGTGCTTATCTTTTTCATTGTTTGATGTGAAATTCAATGCACAATTGATTCCTCTAGAAATGATCAAAAAAATAATTAGTTTTAGTCAACCCCATTTTTCCATACCCTTGTTAGGATTTAGACGATTATACTTATTGTATTTTGGTCATTTATCTTATTTGGTGTTTTTAAGACTAAAATTTGTTTATCTGTTCATAAACCTATGTCAAAACAAATTTTTCCATACGTCAGTCTTTTGTATAAAGAGGTGTTATGATGGTCATTTTACACCACACTTGTGCCTTGAAATTTTTGTTAAACTTGTTTGTGTGTGTGTCATTTGAGTCAAAAAGGATAGTGTTATGCTGTCCAAATCATCTCAAACCATTTATGACTTTGAGTCTTTTAAAACAAAATATAGATCACATCACTTGAACATGCTTATGCCTTTAAGCTATTCAATTAATTTTAAGACTTGTTTCACCTTGTAGCAAAAAACATTTGTTTTAAACCATGTCATGTATACCATTTGGACCTTTGTCTTGTGCCATCACGCTATCTAATATTGTCTAGTTTGTTTGATCAAATCCTAGTTTTTAATGTTGATCTTTTAGTTGAAATTATCAAGTTTGGATCCAAAAATTGATGGATTTCTATTTAGGCCTCAATTCATGGGGTTGATACATAGATATTTCTCTTTTGGGTTGTATAACTTTTATTAATCGATTATCCAAATTTGAAAACTATTGATGGTTTATTTGTTTAATGCCTATCATCATCATTGTTTGTGCCTTTATTTGGGAGAACATAGCCTTTCTCAAAGAAACTTTTGCCTTATGCCAATTGATCATGTTTATGTTTAATTCCACGTGTCAGGTTTATGTCAAAGTTATTTGTAAACTTGTTAGATTAAATCAAATCACATCATGACCATTTGTTTGAGCCTAGCTTTTGACTCCACATTTGGACAAAAGACATAGTAACTCAAATTTTCCCTTTCTTAGTTTAGACCTTATTTTTAACACTTTGACCTAGACATTTGACATGCCAATTTTTATTTAGATGATTAACTTTTTGTGTGTATGAAATTTGACGTTAGATGTTTGACATTAGCTTGTTTTATTCCAAGTCTTAGCACAAATCATTTTGGAGATACATCTCCACTTTCAGACCATATTAGAGATACAACTCCACCCCTTTGACCAAGTTAGACCAAGATTGAACCATTTGTCCTTTTAGACATAGTTTTTCAAAGTTTTTATAACTCTAACCCTTTTTTTTAGAGAATTCATCATTTATGCAGATATGTCTCGCTACACTTATGGTGGAGTCACTTACAATCTGAATTATGATAGAATGGCTATAAAAAATGGATTTTATGGATTTAGTCAAGACCTCAATGATGCTAATATGGTTTGTGAGATAGATTTCTATCTACCTCATATTAATCATTCATGGGAAAAAAGTCATGAAACAACTTATGATTCAAATTGAGACCTTGATTGTTATGAAGATGTTTCTAAAGAGGACTTTGAAGACCCAACTATAGAAAATTTTGTTTAGGATACAAATATATACCCTCTTTTTAATAATCAATATATGGAAAAGAGTCAAGAATTAGTTTATGAGCCAACTCACAACTGAGATGATATGGTTTATGAGGAAGACTAGGATGCTTTAGCATATGCGAGTAATCAGGCTCCACCACATTATACCATTTCTATTTCAAGACCATAATGATGCACCTTTCCCATACCAAGACCTCATCCTTTGGTTTGTGTGAACAAAAAATATCCATAATGCCCAACCATTTCTATACCAAGACCTCATCCTTTGGTTTGTGTGAGCAATCAAGCTCCACAATGCCCCTTCATCACTCTAAGACCTAGTCCTTTAGCTTGTGTGAGTAATCAATCACCACAATTCCCTATCATTACCTTATTAGGACTTTGTCCTTTGGGTCATGTGAGTAATCATGCTCCCAAAGGCCCTACCATTATCCAACCATAAGTCATTCCTCATCCAGTACCAATCCTAACCAAACCTCAACCCATTCAATCATTTGAAGACCAAGCTATGTTTAAAATTGATATCTTCCAACTCATTGGAAACCAAGGCCAAGAGAACCAACCAATTTGAGATGTTTTTGATGAATCCACCATTTTTGATAAGTCAACCTATGATGAATCATATATTGATCCTATACCAATTGTCAAGGAGTCTCACTCTAATGAGCTAGTCTTTGCTAAGTTACTTCTTAATGATTATAACCGCCTTTGGTAAAATCATTACCTTGACCATGTGTCTATTTTTAAAAAGCCTCCTATTGATAATCTAATCTCTAAGGAGTTATCTCTTAACCTATTTCCCATCCTAAAGGAGTCTCACTTTGACAAACTAGTTTTTGTGGAGCCTATTATGATGTTATAGGTTGTTGCTTATCTAATACCAAGCATTTAATAAGACATCATTGTAATAGAGTACCCATTAGATGAAGAATCAGAATTAGAGTCAGGTTCTATTCTTGAACCAACATCAAATTTAGCATCAAAATCAGATTCAGAGTCCCTTGAGTTAGAATTAGATTCAAAAGAAGAATATGTTCATGGCTATTACAACATTGGTTATGCATGCCTTGCAGATCAATTTGAATAAATTTGTGATCCTTCTATATTTTTCAAGGATGAGTACTTCAACTTTGACACATGTTATTCTAGTATCTTATATGAAGATTGTGCAGCCTCTCCCCATTCCATTACCATTCCATAGGCCATTACCATCAACCAAAATAGCCATATCATTGAAATTCCATCTCCCACAAGTTTTGATTGGGATCGATAGAATCAAACTTTGTTGAAATAAATCCATGGTGAAATAGTAGTTGAATAATATCATGGAGGCCAAGACCATATTCATATAGCAAAAGAACACTCTCCTAGTGAAACCTTTTTAGAGATGCTAGGGGATAATCAAATTCAGAACTCAGCGTCTTCTAGTGGAAATTTTTTAGAATCACTAGAAGAAAATCAAATTCAAAAGTCAACATTCCTTAGTGAAAATTTCTTAGAGGCACTACAAGACAATCAAGACAACTTCATTGGTGAAAACCTCATTCAGGCACCAATAACTGAGCACAAAAGTTCTTCACTACTTGATGAAGACAAAATCAAAGATCAAATTAAAAAATCTTCCTATCTACAACCTAATTAGATGGTAGCTAATCTCAATATTAAACAATAGAAAAATTTGGTGGTCCTATCAAGAGAACAAGTCTCAGGCCCTACCACAACCAAAATTATTTTGAATCTAGCATTAATAACATTACGTGTGACTGAAAGTCCTGATCTTCATTTGTTTCCCCACCATTATACATTCCATTATCATCTACCATTCCATTTCAAAATCAAACCTAATATTCATAATTTTTCCTTTTTTACTATCTATGGTCACATTTTGCTTTGCAGAGGCTACAAAGATACCTTGTCTCAACATTTGAAGGAATCAAAATCAATCACCAATGAAGATCACAAAAAAATTCTTAAAAACTAGATATGTATCAAGTTCTTGATAGAGTAGTTATTCAAATGAGGTTTGGGCTATCAATTAACATGATTGATTATTTTATTTATATCATTTGCTGATCAGGACATGCATCTCCATCTCAGCAAGAATAATAGAATTATATGACATTTACCACACCCAAGATAAAAACATGTACCATATCATTTCACATTGTCATTTACATTGTTACATTTCCATTTTCCATTGTCGTATATGCCTACTATTCACCCCATTACTTGGGGGCAAATCCTCTTACCATCTTATCCATCCTATCATTCCATTCTTATCTAGACCAAAGCCTATTTTTACTCATCCTACCCAATCCTATATTGATCTTATTTCTTTTAGTTCTTTCCACACCTTTTTTGAGAGGATTATTATCAAGTTTCAATAATCAATCCAATCTATGTTTCAATGATAGTCTATGAAAGTAGTGTGGCAGTTGATTTGGCAAGATATCTTTCATCCTATCAAGTTTGTTTATGTGATCCTGACTATAACTGCCTATGGGCAAATCAGTGTTTCACCAATCTTACTACTAATTATAACCTCCTATGGGAAAATTAATATTATTAACCTATATTATTGTATCCTATTTATAGCTACCTATAGGAAAACTAGGGGAAACACTTGTTTATCATGTATTTCCACATCACCTTGCCAATATTATTTTCTTTTAACTAGCCATTTGCCAAATTTGAGAACTAGTTGGGACCTAGTTGGTTTTTCCTCACATTTTATGTGGATGGAATTACTATGAATTGAATTCATTTCAAGACTATTTAGGTAATGTTCAATTCATGTTGAGGTCACCTCAATCCTCAGTTCCATATGCTCTTGCCAACTTATGAGCAACCTAAGCCAAATGTTCTCACCATTTTGTGAGCAAGTATCTTGTCATTATCTAACGCTTTAAGATACCTAAAAATTCCAAAAACATTCATAACATTTCAAAAAATCAAAAAATATTTATCTTATCTAAGCCTAGTTAGTTATCCTCGATCCACCTTACTGGGGCATTGTCATTGTTAGGATGCTTTCTTTTGCTTTTGTTTTTAGTATTTCTATTTGTTTGTTTATTTTGCATTGTTTGTTTGTTTTTTTGTCTATTTGTTTATTCACTTGCCTATTTGTCTGCTTTCAACACTGTTGCCTTAAATCTATCTTTATGAGTTTTTTGGGTGATTCCTTGAGCACATTATTCTTAAGTCTATCCATATTCATATGTAAACATTGTCATCATGGTTTTTATCATTGGTACATTATTTTCAAGTGTTTATTGGATATCGAGAGTCAATCCTTATGCATATTTTGGCTAAGTCTTTATGGTGTTCTATCATGAAGCCTATCGTCACATGCTACAACAAAAATTAGCTTCAAGAAGGTCTACAATCAATGGAGCCATAAAAGTTTTTCCTTGTCACCTTGGCAAATCCTTCCATCCCACCCTTGATAAAATTAACCCATTGTCCATTCTAGTTGTATTATTGCTAATAAGAATGAGCATCTCTTGATTGGTAGGTACAACTAAATCATTTCTAATGATCAATCTTATTCTTCTATCTATCTCTTTCATCACTTTGCACCAGTTCCTATTTAATCTATATTCCAAGTTATATCCTTGAGTTATGCTTGTTAATCATCCCTAACTAGGGCACTATTAGTTTTGGCCAATCCAAGTCTACTTAATGATTATAACCGCATAAGGGAAAATCATTATTTTGACTTTTATTCTTGATTATAACTACCTTTGGGCAAATTAGCATCTTTTTTACATCAATGCATACAAACATTTTCTTATTTAGATTAATCTAAACCATGAATTAATTTTATCTTTCTTCTTATTTCTTTTTAAGGGATCATCCATCAACAAATATGATGGCCACTCCCTCAAGGGGGCATCATATAGTTAGTTTATCATCGTTGTAGTTATAGGCATGCAGGACCTTTTCTTTATTTGAAAAGATGCTACCTTGATTATAACTTGAAATGTCTTCCCAAATAGGGGTAAACTATAGACACCTAAATCTGGTCACTGATAACCTCTAACTAGGCTTTTGACAAATTTCAACCCAAAATACACAATTTGGCCTAAAAATACTAAAAAATGCTAAATGATGACAAATTAACATATTCAAGTGCTAATTTTAGATAGGGTATCCCTAAATGGGGCAATGCAATTTATGGGCTAGCTAACTTTGGTCAGATCATTCTGAGTCAAAATGCCAATTTTACACCTAGGTGCTCTAGATTGCTCTTTCCTATCAAATATCTTACATGATATGCATGCCTTCATTATTTTATATTGGTACCTTCCTAAATAGGAATATGATTCCAATGCATCTAACAGTGCCTTCCAATTCTAATCCAGTTAAATTTTGGACCAATAACAAGGCATTTTGATCAATTTGAGTAATTTATGCATAAAGTGCTTAAACATGCTTAAAAAATAATTAACCCAAATCAAGGTCTAATAAAAAATTCCATGGAAACTTGTTAAATAATTTTTTTTTTGAAATGAATATTGAATATCTACATCATCAGGTGACCTCATTTCTTAGGAAGACATCCCTAGGCCATAAATGCCATAAATATCAAGATTCATGCCCTCCATGCCTATTAATTGCCCCTTCTTCCAATGCCATGATGAGGATAATTATAAATTTAATTCCAAAAATTGAATTAATCCTTAGCCACATCTCTCAATCTTGAGATGGATGGTTTAGGTTGATTCTAGATATTCTAAAAAATCTATAAATAAAGAGGCCATGAACATCATTTCTATGTCATTTTGGTACAAAATTTATAGTGCACAAATATCTTCAATAAGCCATTACAATTAGTGTTACCATGCCAAATTAATTCCAAGCCAATCCAAGCCATAAGTCAAAGGTGCTAAGGAGAGATGGAGGTAGCCAAGCTTCCATTGCCAAGGATTTCATTAACACAAGCCAAGCAAGCTACTACAACAAGCATTTTGGTGCATCAAAGGAAAGTAAAAGAGGTTTTACTTTACATTTTAGTTGTGTTTTTTATTCATGTTTGTTAACTAAGCTCTCCCTAGTGTCTAGGCCTAGAGATGTTATGCTAGTTAGTGTGTTCTTTCATTTTTTTTCATTTTGAAACTAGCACCATATTAACCATCCTCTCTTGAGTCAAATTCTTAGATTCACATATGTCACACTCGATGGGATTAGACACATCTCACACCAAAAAAAGATCATTTTTTAGATTTAAAATATTTATTTGGACAATTAAAATTCTTGCAAAATGATTTTATAACTTTATTTTGCTATATTTATTTACTATAGGTTTACACAGTAATTGACATCAGCAAGTGAGACCGACATCAGTTTCATATATTAACTGATGTGAGTTAGAAAAAAGGACATCAGTTGTATACCTACCATTAGTTACATTGGTATAACTATTGTTGCTTAGATAATCGACATCGGTTAGAAAATATAACTGTCATCAGTTATAAAAATTGATGTCAGTCACTGTGTTTTTCTTAAAACACAGACCCAAGAGCTATTTTTTCAAAGTTCATTATTTCAAACCAAAAATAGATTCAAGGCTAAAGGAGACGCTAACATTTTTGTTATAGGACCAATATTGACATTTGCTAAAAACATGTTTTAGGTAACCTTTTACAATCTTAAAAATTAATTAGGAACCTTATTTTGGTGTTTAACAATTTAATTTAGATGTTTATATTGAATGTTTTTCAAAGTTTTCAATTAAGACCAAGGGGTCAAATGAACACCACCTCACTTTCCCTTTGGGCTTAAAAATGAACTCACCTTTTCAAATCTATTTGTATTTACTTAGTTTTTTAGATTAAATTTTGTTTAGAAAAAATAGGGATGTTGTGTATATGCTCTTCCATTTGTCCCCTTTAGGAAACCCTTAGAATCAAAAGTGCCATTCTTATTTCAAGTAGCCTAGTCCAAGGCTTGGAAATAAATTCATCTAAAGCACTCCCTAAAAACTCGTCAAATTTTGGGTGATCTTAAAAATGACCCTAAAGTCTTTCTATTTCATGTTTTATTTATTTTTATGAATCTTGGCTTGCGAGGGGGACATCATTACCTCCAACAAGTTCTTTAGGGAAGCTTTGACCTAGGTTTTCATCTCTTGACATTGACTTCACTTACTCCTTTGGAGTTGCACACAGGATGTATCTGCATTGGGACATCACACTACACTAAGCGAACAATAGGATGTAGTGGTTGTAAAAAGGACTAGACTTTTTTATAACTAACCAATATTGTGGTCACCCAATTTTCACCCTTATCTTTTGCATCGTTTGACAAGAAAGTCATTTTGAAATAGATTTCCATAGAAATAATTATAAAACCAAATAATTTTAGTCAACCCCATTTTTCCATACCCTTTTTAGGATTTGGATGATTATACTTAGTGTATTTTGGTCATTTATCTTATTTGATGTTTTTGAGACTATAAATTGTTTGTTTGTTCATAAACCCATGTCAAAACAAATTTTTCTATACATCACTCTTTTGTCTAAAGAGGTGTTATGCTGGCTATTTTACACCACAATTATGCCTTGAATTTTTTTCTAAACTTCTTTGTGTGTGTATCATTTGAGTTTTAGAGGGTAGTGTTATGATGCCCAAATCATGTCAAACCATTTATGCCTTTCAGTCTTTTGAAACATAACATAGATCACATTAGTCAAGCATGTTTATGCCATTAATACTCAATTTATTTTAAGACTTGTTTCACTTTTTGCCAAAAACAATTTATTTCAAACCATGTAATGTATATCATTTGGACCTTTGTCTTGTGCCATCATGTTTTCCAATCTTGTCTAGCTTGTTTGATCAAATCCTAGTTTTTAACATTGAGATTTCAATTAACCGTGTCAAGTTTGGATCTAAACATTGATTTATTTCTATTTAGGCCTCAATTCATGGGGTTGATACATAGATATTTATCTTTTGGGTTACATAACTTTGATTAATCGATTACCAAAATTTGAAAAATATTGATGGTTTGTTTGTTTAATGCCTATCCTCATCATTGTTTGTGCCTTTATTTGAGAGAACATAGCCTTTCTTAAAGAGCCTTTTTCCTTATGATTTATGCCAACTGATCATGTTTATGTTTGATTCCATGTGTCAATTTTATGTCAAAGTTGTTTCCAAACTTGTTAGATTAAATCAAATCACATCATGCCTATTTATTTAAGCCTAGCTTTTGACTCTGGATTTGGACAAAAGGCCTAGTAACTCAACTTTTCACTTTCCTTTTTTAGACCTTATTTGGAACACTTTGACCTAGACCTTTTACATGCTAGTTTTTATTCAGATGCTTGACCTTTTATGTGTATGACATTTGATGTTAGATGTTTGATATTAGGTTGTTGTATACCAAGTCTTAGCACAAATAATTTTGGAGATATAACTCTAGTTTCCAACCACATTGGAGATACAACTCCACCCCTTCAACCAAGTTAGACCAATATTGAACCATTTTTCCTTTTGGACATTGTTTTTCAAAGTTTGTATTATTATAATCCTTTTTATTTCATAGATTTCATCATTTATGTAGATATGTATCACTACGCTTATGGTAGAGTCACTTACAATCTGACTTATGATAGAATGGCTGTACAAAATGACTTTTATGGATTTAGTCAAGACCTTAATGATGCTAATATGGTTTGTGAAATAGATTTATATCCACCTCATATTAATCATTCATGGGAATAAAGTCATGAAACAACTTATGATTCAACTCGAGACCTTGATTATTATGAAGATGCTTGTGAAGAGGACTTTGAAGACCCAACTATAGATAATGTTGTCTGGGATATGAATCCATACCCTCTTTTCAATAATCAGTCTATGGAACATAGTCAATAACTATCTTATGAGCCAACTCACAACTAAGATGATATGGTTTATGAGGAAGACTTGGATGATTTGGCTTATGCAAGTAATCAGGCTCCACCACATCATACCATTTCTATTCTGAGACCACAATGTCACACCATTCCCATAATAAGACCTCATCCTTTAGTTTGTGTGAGAAACCAATATCCACAATGCCCAATAATTTCTATACCAAGACCTCATCCTTTGGTTTGTGTGAGAAATCAAGCTCCATAATAACCCTTCATCATTTCAGGACTTAGTCATTTAGATTTTACAAGCAATCAAGCCCCAAAATGACCTATCATTACTATCTCAGGACTTTATCCTTTGGTGCATGTAAGAAATCATGCTCCCTAAGGCCCTACCACTATCCAACCACAATTCATTCTTCATCTAGTACAAATCCCAACCAAACCTTAACCCATCCAATCATTTAAATACCAAGCTATGTTCAAAAATGGTATCTTCCAGCTCATTGGAAACCAAGGCCAATAGAACCAACCAATTTAAGATGTTTTTTTTGAATCAACCATTTTTGATAAGTCAACCTATGATGAATCATCTATTGATCATATACTAGTTGTCGAGGAGTCTCACTCTGATGAGCCAGTCTTTGCTAAGTCACTTCTTAATGATTATAACCACCAATGGGAAAATCATTACCTTGACTATGTGCCTATTTTTCATGAGCCTCCTATTGACAATTAATTCTCTAAGGATTTATCTCTTGACCTATTTCCCATCTTATAGGAGTCTCACTTTGACAAACTAGTTTTTGTGGAGCCCATTATGTCTTTATAGGTTGTTACTTATCCAATACCAAGCATTCAACAAGACATCATTGTAATAGAGTACACATTAGATGAAGAATTATAATTAGATTCAAGTTATATTCTTGAATTGACATCATATTTATCATGAGAATCAAAATCAACATCAATCTCAACATCAGATTCAGAGTCCCTTGAGTTAGAATCAAATTTAGAAGAAGAATATGTTCATGGCTATTAAAACATTGGCTATGCGTGCCTTGCAGATCAATCTAAATACATTTTTTATCCTTCTATTGTTTTTTATTACGATTAATTCATCTTTGAAACAAGTTATCATAGTATATTCTATGAATATTGTGCAACCTCTCCCCATTCTATTACCATTCCATAGGCCATTACCATCAACCAAAATAGCCATATCATTGACATTCCATCTCCCACAAGTGTTGATTGGGATCAACATAATCACACTTTATTAAATTACATCCATGGTGACATAATAGTTTAAGAAGAACAAGGAGGCTAAGACCACATTCATAGAGTAGAAGAACACTCTCTTAGTGAAACCTTTTTAGAGGTTTTAGCGAATAGTCAAAGTTAAAACTTAGAATCTTCTAGTGAAACATTTTTGGAAGCACTAGAAGAAAATCAAAGTCAAAATTCAACACTCCTTAATGAAACCTTCTCATAAGCACTACGAGACAATAAACACATCTTCATTGGTAAAAATCTCATTTAGACACCAATAGCTGAGCACAAAAGTTTTTCACTACTTGATGAAGACAAAATCAAAGATCAAATTAAAATAGCTTCTTATTTATAGCCTAATAAAATGGTAGCTAATCTAATATAGTTATTTTATCATCATTTCACTTATAGGCATGCAGGACCTTATCATTATTTGAGAAGACATTACTATTTTTATAGCTTGTAATGCCTTCACAAATAGGGACAAACTATAGAAACCTAAATCTGGCCATCGATAAGCTCCAACCAAGATTTTGACCAATTTCCACCTAAAATGCACAATTTGGCCTAAAAACACTAAAAAATTCTAAATGATGTGAAAATGACATATTTAAGTGCCAATTTTGGCTAGGGTGTCTCTAAATAGGGAAATGCAATTTATGGGCTAGCTAACTTTGGTCAAATCATTCTGCATCAAAATGCTAATTTTGCACCTAAGTGCTCTGGATTGCTCTTTCCTATTAAATATATTTCATGAGATGCGTTTCTTTATTATTTGATATTGGTAAATTCTTAAATGGGAATAAAGTTCCAACACATCTGACAATGCCTTCCAATTCCAATCTAGTAAAATTTTAGACCAACATTTTGATCAATTTAAGTAATTTGTATGCAAAGTGCTTAAACATGCTTAAGATCTAATTAACCCAAATCAAGGCCTAATCAAAAATTACATGGAAACTTGTTGAATAATTTATTTTGGAAACTAATATTTAATATCTACATCAGTAGGTGACCTCATTTCTTGGGAAGACATCCCTAGGCTATAAATGCCATAAATATCAAGATTCATGCCCTCCATGCCTCATCAATGCCTTCCATGCCTCTTAATTACCCCTTCTTCTAATTTCATGATGAGGATAATTATAAAATTAATTTCAAAAATTGAGTTAATCCTTAGCCACACATTTTAATCCTGAGATGGACAATTCAGGTTGATTCTAGACATTCTCAAAAATCTATAAATAGAGAGGCCATAAACATCATTTCTAAGCTATTTTGGTGTAAATTTATAATGCATAAATATTTAGGAAGTCATTAAAATTAGTGTTTCCATGCCAAATTTATTCCAAGTTAAGCCAATCCATAAGCCAAAGGTGCCAAGGAGAGATGGAGGTAGCCAAGCTTCCATTGCCAAGGTTTTCATGAGCATAAGCCGAGCAAGGCACTATAACAAGTATTTTGGAGCATCCAAAGAAGGTAAAAGAGGGTTTATTTTATATTTTAGTTTTATTTTTATTCATGTTAAATTAACTAAGCTCTCTTTAGTGTCTACGCTTAGAGATGTTATGCTAGTTAGTGTGTTTCTTTCATTTTGTTTTCATTTTGAAACTAACACCATACTAACCATCCTCTCTTGAGTCAAATTCCTAGATTCACAAAATATGTCCCAATTTAATAAGATAAAATTGAGATCATGATCAATCATAATTTGATTTTTAAGATGAATTAATTTCAATTGACCAATTTGAGATATCAAAATAAGACTTGCAGCTTTATGGTTGCAGTCAAACAATTGATATGCTTACTTCTGACATCTAGTTTGAAAAGGTTCCAATTGAATTATAGCTTCACGAGAAAAAATATTTGGATTTTTTTATATCTTTAATTTAGGTTATTCTTTACTTGAATATAGTCCATTATATAATAAAAGGGGTGTTATCATCAAGCAAGAGGTAGTTGTTCTCTCAAAAGATGACATGTTTGAACTTTTAAAATAAGGTTATCAACTTTTTCCTTCAACTTCATACATCTCTCAAATTTTGAAAGCTAATAATAAGCCCAAATGTCCATAAGAAGTCACAAGAACATATCCATATTTATTAGAGGTCAACCTTGCATATATGTTAGAGGAGACAAATTAAGTTGGCCTATGTGTTCATGATTAGCAGTTCATGAATGAATAAGAACTGAAGTTGTTCTTGAAAAATCCATAATTTATGAGTATGATTAGGTATTTTAATCATGTCTATAATTCATGCACATGAAATTAACATTAGAGGAACTATTTTTTTTCCTAAGAATACATGAGAATCTAATTTATCTTATTTACAAAAGAGAGGTGCACAAAATAGTTTTCCATTTGACCTAGGTGAAAAATACTTGTAAATTTTAGCCTGGTACATATTAGAATAATTTTCATGCTTTATTCTAAGTTCCCTAAGAATATTTTCTTTCTACTTTTTGTTTCCTTCGATAAGTGCCTTGGGCATAGTTGTTTGTGTTGTTTCCATTCTCCTTGTTACTTCAAGAGAGGGTCCAAATAGGGAAAACCTTATATTAATTTCAATTAAGCTAGGAAAGAGACTTGTGAATCCATGCCTAATAGATAATACAAGGCAACATGGTCTAGGTTCTCAAGTATATCAAGCATGCTTCCATGCGAGTCACCAAAAATGGTGGCCAATTTTGACCCACATACAAAAAGTGCCTGGATGTAGTAAAGTCTCTAGAGGTCCTGATGTAGAGAAAGAAGTTGATTAAAAATATATATGGAATGAGTGCTCCAAGGATCTCATATTTATCACAAATCTTTTGAAACACTTTAAGTTAACTTAAAGTGTTATTCGTTAGTTTATGAGGGACAAGTCTGTAGAGAAAAGAAATAGGTTCCCAAGTAGGTTTCATGGTGTCTGAGCAGTTCAAGGTTAGGGATAAGTTTCACAAGCCTTAAAAAGTCATTCAAGCATTCAAAAGTCAAGAATTAGTTTCAAGAACAAGTCCAAAAGAGCCTATAGGCTTAAAAATCTTATTTGATACTAGGGAAATTTTCCAACTTTATTTATCCAAGTATTAATACTTTAGGTATTTGGGTTAAGTGCTAATAGTTCTTTTGGGTAAATTGTTTCATGTTTTTCAGATAAGTATTGGGGGCCTTCTCAATAAAATTATTCAAGGAAAATATCCCATAGACTTATCTCTTTTAGGAAAAAGTTTAGAAATAATTTTCCTGAAGACCTAATTATTTTAGTAAAATTATCTACATCAAAAAGCTAAGTTAAAGTCTTGAAGTCAAATTATTTGAAAAAATTATCTACAACATAAGTCCCAAATACATTATTTATTTTGAGGAAAGTGTACCAAACAAAAATCCTAAGTAAAATAGCTTGAGGACAAAATGATCAATGCAAAATCTCCAATAGAACTATTTGTTTCAGAGAAATTGATCTAGTAGGGTAATGATGGGTGCAAAAGTGTCAAAATCAAGCCATGGTGAATATCTATTTGAATTTAAAATCCTAACACATTTGTGCAAATGTCAAATTCAAGAAAAAAAATGACCATTGGTTTTTTAATATATAATAATGGCCATACAGACATCATTGTTGGGCACATAGACATCAATGTTTAAGCCATAAAAAATAGTCATCTATATTAAAATAGGTCCAAGATCGATATTCAATGTTCAATCTGAGTAAGATCTAATGGAAGCATAAGGACAAAAATTCAATAAGAAATTCACGTGGATTTCAAATTAAAGTAGGTGTAAGTAGATGTTTGCATTTGAAAATCATTGAAGGGTCCCCAACTAAATGTGAGCTTGACAAGTGTCAATATTTTGGGTACCTAAATAGAGATCTAATGACATGTGGGCAAGCTAGGGTCAACAAGTCAGCAGGCCTTTACAAATAATAAAGAAGGTTATAAATGATGATATATCAATAGCTAGATCTAATGGAGTGGGCAGAGATAGATTTAGTGGCTCTAATAAAATCAATGGCATGTGTTTATTCATGTATTTAGATCAATGGTGGGTAGGTCAAGGAAGTCAGTAGATATAAAAATCAAATACATGATTGACAAGTGTCACAAGCATGTTCAAATAGGAATAAGATCTGATGGTTCACATTCTATCATGTAGATAGATGAATATCAAGCAAGGGTCAAAAAGGTCTATTAGACAATGAGGCTTACACCAAACATGAGGCTACTAAGTGTCTTAATTTGGTAATCCTGAGTTGATAACTGATAACAATGAGTGGAGGTGAGTTAGGAAGCTTTTGATAGAAGTTGAATAAGTAGTTTTTTAACCTGACAAAGCAAATACAAAGGAGTCAAGTTTAAATATGGTCCAATATTGAACTAGAGTTGATATTTCAGGATCCACATCACTATTAAAAGCTCTATCAAAGTAGAATAGGTATTCTTATACCTATTACAAATAAAAGGGATGGAAACTGTTATCAAAGTGATATCAAATACTTGGTGACTTTAATTTCACCATCATTAAATCTATAGGGAAACCAATAGATATGATTAGTTTTAAATACCTATGCTCAGTTATTTTTGAGGGGTAGATACGTGATTATGGGGAAACTTCTTATCCTTTTGCATGGTATTTTTCTTGATAAACATATATTTACAACTACCTAAAGTAGACCAAGCATGGCTCTATCAGTTCTAAGGTCCAAAGATTTTGTCCTCATAAGAAAATAAAAGGAAAGGTGGCATAAAGTCTTGGGAAGTGACTTGGTAGTTATATAAAGATCATGAAGCATTCATTTCTTTTCCAAATCCTTTTGAAGTTTGTTCCTTATTGATAAGATCATGACTCAGCATACTCAAGTTGGTGATAATCCATCAAGGATGGTTGGGCCTCATTCAATGTTTTCTATGTACACAATTACCTCTCTCTCCTTTTCTATATAAATACAAGCTTTAAAGCCTTAAAATGGATCCCTCTCTTTGGTATGACTACAATTCTATTGAGATTTGTATTGTAACACCTATTTGATATAAGAGAGATTGAACTCCTCCTTTTGTAGCTGAATTAAAGTGTTTATTATGAGTTCATTAATTGGTTAAGTGAATGTATGTTTTACTTGCCTTTATCTAAATTTTCTATCCTTCATGATCTACTTTGGTAATCCTCATAGGTCATTCTAAGCACATATATATTCTGATAGCTAGTTTGGAAGTGGATAACTTCCCTCCCATGCTAGATTAATAGTTAATTCATGCCTTTTTTTGAAATACTAATGTGAGTTATTTTTTGAAATCTTGAATGTATCCTATAGTGTATTTTGTGAGTTTGAGTTATCTAATCATTGGTGCATCACCTCTTTTTACATTCTTTCATAAGTTGTTGTTAAAATATCTCTCCCTTTTCTAAGCAAGTGTTAGTTTAGGTTTAGTATAAGTGATAGATCCAAAAGAAAGTCGATCTTCTCTAGAGTTCTGATCTATTATTAGGATACCCACAACCTAGGATCAATCCCATGTTGGACTAGATTTGAGTAAGAGGGCTTGAACAATCCCCTTCTCAACTAGGGTGCAAATCTAGAACACCAATAGTTAGTCTAGGTAAGTTAGAGGTCTTGTATAAATTTCCCTCCAAAAGTTTAAATTTGAATTTTAAAATGTTGTCTTTATAAATATATGGATAATTTTAATGGTATATGAGTCATTATGAGTTGTATAGGGCATATTAGGGGTCCTATAAGGTATCTAGGAATCCTTTGGCTTTCTCTCAATCAAGGTTCATCTAAAATTTCAAATAAAGCAAGATGTAATGTAGGAAGAAGGAAAATTCATCCTTTTTTCTAGGTTGAGAACAAGGTTTTTGAGATGATTTTAAGGTAAAGATAGAAAATTTGAAGTTTGGTACACCTCAGAAAACTTGATCACCTTAGAACCTAAGGAAAAGAGATGATCATAAGGTCAGAACAAGCATAAAATGTTGAATACCTTTATGACTGCAATTTGTTGACAACCTATTAATGCAAAATAGGGCTCTGTGTATGAAAAATGTTAATTTATTTCAAATAAAAGAATTATTATTTCTTGAATTAACATAATCATATATTTAGTGTATTAGTGAATGATATTTAACTTAATTATATGTTATATTTCTCTTGATTCCAAGTTCTCACTATTGAAACCCATCGAAGCTCTATTTTTACTCACCTATAATCCATCACATTCACTTTTAGGATTTGGAAGGTTAGAGAAGGTTCTTAAGTCATTTTTATAGTTTTTATAATAATTATAAAGTTTTTAGACATTATGAAAAAAAATTAGAAGCTCTCTGGTTTTGTGTTGAGTGATTAACCCTAAAATAAGGTTTTTGACACAAAAAGTCTCATAACTCAAACTTTAACTGATGAAATATATTGAAATTTAATGAGAAGATTTTTGAAGTATTTTAATATCTAATAAAAGTTATTTTAGGTTAAAATTCATCCATTAAGATAAGTTATGACTGACTAAGTCCAAAACAAACTATAGGTGGTTACCAAGAAGGGTTAAAAAGGAGGAGTTTAATTATTTATTCTAGTTGATTGAGTTTTAACTTCATATGAAGGTTTATTATTATTATGTGATCATATTAAAATACTTGAGAAAGGTGATCCATGTCATTTGGTGACTGATTGAGTCAAGATAATACGGTGGTTACAAACCTCTATATACTAAGTCCTTAAGAGGCAAAATTAGGCTAATGGGCCTATAAAGGTATATTTTTTCATATTAGATTTGAGGTTGAGTTATTTATGATATATAATAAACTAAGTAATTTTATTTAAAAATATATATATGACCTTCATATCCTTGTTCAATAAGTGATAGTGAGTATTTGATTACTTTAGGAGCTGATAAAGGTTTTATTTAAAGGTAGATCACAATCTTGAGATTGAGTACCCTATTTAATGTTATTTAAGAGTGTCTTTTGATCATAATACAAAGATTAAAATAATAAAGAGATAGTGGTAAAGAAAAAGGTAGTTAATCTTTCAAGACCAATACTCAAAAGATCATTTTGTGATAGAGTAAAAGATAGTTTAAGTTTAGGAAGAGATATATTTTCAAGTTGATCAAGAAGATATTGAAGTAGACTTGAATGAGTAAGTTGACCATTTACACCAAGTGCTATCAAAGCTCATATAAATATTATTTGATTGAACTTCAAGTGAAGGTGACCTAAAGAGAGAAAGTAGATTAAGGAATAAGGACATGTGAAAAAGGTTTAAAGAAAGGATGATAACAAGATATTGAGGAAGACCTTGTAGAGATTGCACTTTTTATTAAAGTTTATAACAAGTCAGATAAGGTAATCATCAAAAGATAAAATAATGATGGATCTAAGGAACATGAAAGAATGCTTGAAATAAGTGTAAAATGCACAAATAAGGGGTATTATAGGAGGATACATTAGTGATCATCAGGAGTAACCACAAGAAGACATATCAACATTAGAGGAGAAATAAAGTGTAGAATAAATACTTGTAATTTAAATTATGGAGGTAAGTTCCAAACCCCATTTTTAAAGTCCTATGTATGATGGAAATGTTAATGTATAAGAACTCATATATTGGATAAGTGATCTAGACATGTACTTTGACTATGAGAATGTGGATGAGGATAAAAGAGTGAAGGTGAAGTTTGTCATGACAAGGTTGAAAGGAAATGCATCACTATGGTGGGATGCAATATATAATTATATAGAAAAGAGAGGTAAGTAAAATATTAGCTTATTGGACAAAATGGTGGCTAAACTCAAAAGTAAGTTTATACCAATAGATTATTATACTAACATTTTAAATAAACTTCAAAATTTGAAACAAAGATATTTTTCAATTAAGGAGTATACTTAAAAATTTTATCAGCTAACCATAAGGGTAAAACATATTATAAAAGACAGAAAAATTATCCAGCTATGTCAATGGTTTAAATTTTAGTATTCAAGATGAAACTATTTTAGTATCTCCCAGAATAGTTGAAAAATATTGTCATATTTCGCTTAAAAGAGAGAATTTAATAAATATTCCAAGAGACATGAGTAGTTATTTTAGAAATAAGAGGTAGCATGGGGAGAATATCCATAGTTATAAAGATAAAGAGATCACCCCTTCAAATCAAGATTAAAGTTTAAGATAAGATCATCCATACCGAATAAGGACATCATATTTAGAATGTAAAGAAGATTTATTTTGGGTATATGTTATAAATCCAATGAATTTGATCATAATTCTTATGAATTCCCAAATTATGTTTAAGGAAGTAATACTAATCAGATTTTGCAAGTTGATAATGAAGAAAATACAAGATCAAATGAATAATCTAAAGGGAGAAGATTATTGCGAATGGAAAATGTGTTTCCTAAGATAAATGAAGTAAATGTAGAACCAATACAAAGACAAAGGTTATTCAAGACTACCTACAAGGTGTAAGGTAAGTGTTGTCAAGTCATTACTAATAATGGGAGTATTGATAATCTAGTGTCCACCGATATGGTTAGAAAATTGAATCTTAAAAATATAGGTCATATAACTCCATACAAAGGATCATGGTTACAAAATGAATATCAAATTTTTGTAATTGAATAGTGTACAGTTTTAGAGTGGAATTTACAGATATGTGTTACAATATGATGTAGTTCAAGTGGATGCTTATCATATTCTTCTAGGTAGGCCATGGATGTATGACATGAAAAATTTTCATGATGCAAATAAAAAAACTTATACTTTTGAGAAAGAGGGGGAGAATCATATAATTCTCCCACTAAATGAAGAAGGAAAAGTAGTAGAAGATAATGATAAATTGTTGATAACAAACAATAAATAATTCTTGTAGAAAATAAAAGTAGAGGTGGATGATATCATCAAAGTTTTTTTAAAATAGGTAAAGGAAGATGTAGAGTAAGATACAATAGTTGGTGTACTCATTGAGTTAATTAATTTACCTTTAGAGAATAATTTTTTATTATATGAGTATGTGAATAAGGAAACTAATGAGTCTTTCAGTGAATTATTGTCCACAAGAAACATAAATCATCTAAGGGAGTTTATTAAAGAATCTGATCTACCAAAAGAAAATGCCATGAAAGATCATGGAAAAGAACAAAAATTAGGTAAGCAACATGAGGATGAGGAATAAGATATTTTATTTAGATACAATATGAGGTTTATGTATAAAAAAACTCTAATTGAGATTGGAAACAACTATGATTAGGTTGTAGACAAAATAGATGGCCCATGTGAAGAAGGAAACATGAGTCAAAAGTTTGAGAAGACATCCTTATCACAATTTTTTTTTACTACAATCTATTTGGTAGTCATTTTGGTGACAAAAAATAGGTTTCAAAGACATAATAAAAAAAAATTATTTATATTATATGTTTATTTTATGTGTAGGATAAAATACAACAAGAAAAGAGAGGGGAAAATTGAAGATGAAAGACACATGACTAAGCAAATATGAGATTATATTTTTATAGGCAATCCTATCACATAGAGGACACAATAAATAAAAAATAAAGTTTTGTTTTTATAGAAAATTTATTCAAATAGCTCCCTCTCAAGTCTTTGGAGAAGTCTTGGAGAGAACTTGATTCAAATTTCTAAGTGAATGTCAAATTGAATTGAATGAATACACTTTTGAAGGTAAAGTAGGCATAAAATAGGCAAGTATAACTTGGGATCTAGGAGGGAATAAGAAAATAAAATATAAGATAATTAAATATGATAATATCTATTGGAAGAATTTTTAGTACAATGATAAGTACAAGAGTAGTTATAAAATATTCATGAGTAAGAGCTCATGAAAGTTTTTCAAGGTTGGCAGTTTCATGCAGGTGCATCACTATAAATATGAAATTTTTACTTGGTTAAGTTGGTATAGGGTCTTGATAGTATTAAAACATATTTTATTACATAAAATTTACCTTTTCTGGGTCTTAGAAGTCAGTCTAGGTAAGTTGGAGGTCTTGTAAAACTTTTCCTACCAAAAGTTTAAATTTGAATTTTCCAATGTTGGATTTATAAATATATGGATAATTGTAATGGTATATGAGTTATTATGAGTTTTATAGGTCATATTATGGGTCTTATAATGTGTCTAGGAATCCCTTAGCTTTCTCTCAATCAAGGTTTATCTAAAAATTTAAATAAAACAAGATGTAAGGTAGGAACAAGGCAAATTAATCATTTTTCTAAGTTTAGAACAAGGTTTTTGAGATGATTCTAAGGCAAAGATAGAAAATTCTAAGTTTGATTCACCTCCAAAAAATAAATAACATTAAAACTAGAGGAATATAGATGATGATAATGTCATAACAAGCATAAAAAGTTTAATAACTTAATGATTGCAAGTTTTTAACAGACTCCCAATGCCAAGTAGGGGTCTGTGTATGAAAAAGTGTTATTTTAATGCAAATTAAAGAGGTATTGTTACTTGAATTTTTGTAATAATATAGTTTTTTATTATTGAATTATATTCAACTCAATTTTAGGTGATATTAATCTTTATTCCAAGTTCTCATTGTTGAAAGGTATCAAAGCTCTATTTTTACTCACATGAAGTCCATCACAGTCACTTATAACACCTGAGAAAATTTGAATGAGTTTGGTTGTATGATTTGGAAGGTTATAGAAATTTATTAATACCTTATTATATGCATTTTAGTAATTACAAAACTTATAGAATTTATGATTTGTTTATAAGTTCTCAGGCTCTATGTTGATTGAGAAACCCTAAAATAATATTTTTGGCATAAAAAGGCTCATAACTCAAACTTTAATTGGTGAAATATATTTAAACTTAATGATAATATTATATAAGTATTTAAGAGATAATATAAGATTTTTTATGTTGAAATAAGTTATATGAAATATTTTATGATTGACTAAGTCCAAAACTACTTGTAGGTGGTTGTCGAGAAGGGTTCAGAAGGAGGAGTTTGATTATTTATTCTTATTGATTTAGTTTAAAATTAATATTAAGGTATATTTTTATTGTGTCGTCATTTTTAAAAACTTTATAAAGTAAATAAAAGTCAATTTGTGATTGATTGATTCAAGAGAATAGGGTGGTTGCAAACCTCTTTATACCAAGTCCTTAAGAGGTAGAATTAGGCCTAATGAGCCTAAAAGGTACAATATGTCATATTAGTCTTGAGGTATAATATATTTATGATCTAAAAGAAAATAATTTTGAACTAATAATATATATATATATATATATATATATATATATATATATATATATATATATATATATATATATATACCAACACACATATACATACATACATACAACCTTCATGTCCTTTTTCAAGAAGTGAGAATAAGTATTTGATTGCTTTAGGAGTTGATAAGGGTTTTGTTTAAAGGTAGATCACAATCTTGAGACTAAGTATCTTATAAAGGTCATTTAATAGTGTCTTTTAATCAAAATATAGATATTAAAATAATAAAAATATAATGGTAAAGAATAAGGTAATTAGTATTTAAATACCAATACTCAAAAGATCTTTTTATGACAGAATAATAGATAGTTTAAGGTTAGGGAGAAATTTATTTACAATCTGATCAAGAAGATATTGAAGTAGAATTGAATGACTAAGTGGACCATTTGCATGATTTAAAAATATGTAAAATTATGGATTAGATATGACATTAGGACAAACATAAATATGGAAAGTGCATAAATATAGAAATATTGAAGGACAAAACTTACACCCAAGCTTGGTGAAAAGGTGAGTTTCCACCCAAAAATTGATATTAGGTCAATCGTGAAACCCAATAATACTTATAAACCAATGAGTATGATCAAACCAAGTCAACTCACACTATAAATATGGTGATTTTGGATTACGCATTCAAGTCTAACCTATAAAATTTATAAGGTTAAGTGATTTAATCACCTAACCATACCCAAATCAAACCAACTACTACAATAGATTGGTTGAATAATAGTCCAACATGGTGACCTAAAGTCTATGGATGTGTTTTAAATCTTAAAGATGATTTTATTTTGTAATTTAGGTTCTATTTTCATAGCATTTTCACATTATTACGTCTCATGCTAAAACTTGGGTATAACAATGGTATAAATGTTATAATTATGCCAAAAATGTGTACAAGTGGTGAACATGTTTCCATAACATGCCCCATCTATAATCTAAAACTCAAAACTAATTTAATTTTGGATAACATGTTTATAAAACGTGCCCCCACTTTATTTTTAGATTGTGATAAATGTGGAGAACATGTTTAAAAAACATGCCCCCACTGTAATCTAAATCTTTAAAGAACATGGAATCCATGCCTATATAACATGCCCCACTTTTTTAGGTGATTGGAAATAGAAACTAGAATTTATCTTGCCTCAAAAAGATAATATAACCATGTAATTGTGAATTTATTGTGTAGCATATAGGAAAAACATGTCTAGGTAGATATACCATTGAAACATGTAAAATATGATCACATCAAGGCATAATATTCATTATATATATCATGGTAACATCTTTAGAGTAACATTATAATATCAATAATAAATTAATCACACACATAATATCAGTCAATATAAAATTAAAATATAATGGTCTAAGGAAAATATAAATAAGTGGAATTTTCAAAGGCCATATAATAAAGGGACATGACTTAGTCAAATGTCCAAAAATACAAGCATGAAATATTAAATTTTCCATACAACCAATAATGACATATTCACATGTCAAAGAGGAAAATAAAGGCACATGGGACAAAAATAATGGAGCATATTCAAATGCACAAATAGGAAAGACAATAACAAGGAAAAAAATCAAGGAAGTGAATAAATTAAAGCATAAGTAACCAGCATAAACATATCATACTAGTCCATGGATCATATGTATTTGCCAAAAAAATTAAGTACATAGCATATTAAGTATACTATGAGAGATATAATCATGGATAAATTCATGTTTAAGTACATAAACTCAAACATGATAATGTAAGTTTATCATAAAATAATATACCCTTCATTATGTATAGGTAAAAGTGATACTAGAACCCAAAGTTCTCATCAAGGAAATGCCTTTGTGCAATCCTCATATCATGTGTTTCATATTCATATGTTTAATAATCAATATCATTGGGACCATACCAATATTATATGTTATTAGGATCATAATCATCTATGTAATCATTATTATATGTTAAATGTAAATTTTAGGTTCTTCATGAACTCGCGATATACAATTTTCAGCATCCATGTTTGAGAAGCTAAAAAATAGGTAAAGATCAAAAATTTGTAGATACAAATGATAAGTAGGATTATAGTATTCTAGGAGAGATATAAGGCCCAAGTAATCAAAATAACATATCTCAAACTAAGATATAAATAATGATCACATAAATATAAAATATACAATCCTTTTAGAAATGTGAAAAGGTCTAGAACTAAGAGGAAAATCCAAGGTCTATATTTTCAAAGTGTACAAGATTGAGGTGCTATATAATTCAAAAATATTGTCTACACACTAATACTTTAACAAGAATCATGGTTGTCACCATAAAGCACCATTTTGATCCTTTTATGTCTATAAAATTTGGATCCTTTTAGTACTATGGTTAATATTATACACCCTAACACTACTTCCATTTTGTAGGTTAAGGTAGTTATACCGTTTAACTTGGATTTTATTATATTTTCACTTGAGTTATGAGATTAATAATTAATGATCTAAATGGTCATGTAACAACTAACTCATGAACCAGATTGAGGGAATAATTACCTTCCAATATCCATGTTCAAATCTCCAAGGTTTAGTTTTGATCCTCTCTCAGCTTTAATGCTTCATAAAGAGGCATCTTTACTAAATTAAAGTAATAAGGGGAAACATGGTTTCATCAACACACAAGTTTACTCCTTCATTGTTCTATTTATTTTCAATCATTTCAATTATGTCAAATTTTATATTATATGCATTGATATTTTTTAACATGCTCTTAGTTATAGGTTCTACACTATAAAAATACTCAAAGTGGGATCAAATGAAGGAAAGGTGTGTTAAACAAACCAAGTATGAATTTATTTCATTTAACATAATAAGTTCATCCTTATAGATTACTAGATTAAATGGGGAGGGTTAATGTAGATACTAAAATATAATTTATATAGAATCTTAGTATTGTATACTTGAAAAATACCTATCATAGCTCTACCCTTCAATACTAGAACTTCCTACTCCTGAAAATCTTGTATTAATCATCTCCTTGTGCCTAATTGTTTATCTTATGGTCTGACCCTATAATTTATGATAACCCAAATCTCCTGAATTATACAAAAATCCTAAAATGTGATATATATATATATATATATATATATATATATATATATATATATATATATATATATATATATATATATATATATATATATCATTCATTGCCAATTTCATATCCTTATTAGATTCCTCACCTATAGAACACTTATGTCCCACATAGGGACACTTGTATAAACAAAAGTGTCCAAACTATTATCAAGTGTTCAATCCTCAAAAGTCATATAATTTGAAAATATTTTGAGTCCTATGGGTTGTCCCATTTTTAATTTAACCCTTCCATGAGATATCTAAAAGGTGTGGTATAAGTAGAAATATAATATTACTAATTATTCATTTATAAAATACCAAATAAACACTTATTCAAGCTCATTCAATCGATTTCACAACTTAGTTATACTTCCCTATTTTTACCTATTTTCATATCAGACATAGGAGCAATAATATTATAGGTCTAAATCACTCAAATAAGATACCATGAGCATTATTTGTCAAATTACAAGTTAGATCATTGCATGCCCTTGCATATATTATATTTCACACTTATGCACCCATAAGCCAACATCTAAGGGAGAACTAAATATGTTTGAGGTCCTCATTCTAGTATTGACTAAGTAGGAAGTGCCTATTATTAGAGGGGTTCTTAAGGTTATCTCGGCACTATGATCCCATTAACCCAGTTTTAGTGAGTTATAAAGACCTCAAGTGAAGTGTTAGGGTTTTATCCATAAACATTCATTGATATCTTGTGTTTACAAATAATCACCTCAATAAAAAGGTGACAAAAAACTTAGAAGGCTCCAAGTGGTCAATTTATAATCAAATGAATATTTCATACTAGATAATTCCATAAATATTAGGAAACCTATATTGACGTAAGTATCCCAAGGATAATGCAAGTGTCCAAGCCTCCATAAATAATATTTCCATAATCTGATGATTATATCATGATCTTATTCCTTCCTATTTATACCTTTTCACTTCTCAAATATTCCCATGCATTTATAGATAACCTAAGTATTATATCTTCCTAGTTGTTATGCAATCAAACTATTATTTTGAATGTAATTTATATATTTAGCATAACTCAACATTTTAATTTATTATTATTATATATATATATATATATATATATATATATATATATATATATATATATATATATATATATATATATATATATATATATATATATATATATATATATATAATTATCTTAATCTAAAATAGCTTTATTCATCCTTGTGTATAGGCTATTTTACCATTTAACCCTAAACCATACATATCAAAAGGGTCAAACAATAGGTTGCATCCCATGACAAACACTATCCATATTATCATAAACCTCTACCTTGTGTCCCTCTTATTCCATCTAGTGTTTATTCCTATCCCCACAACTAAATTTATATTTCACCATAAACTCCTCTAAATATTCTAACACCTTTGTATCTCCCCATAAATTGTTTATCCATTTATGAACTTGTATCCCTCTTCCTTGACTCCCTTATTCTCATATCATACCTCTTAACTTATTCTTTGCATCACCTTTACACTTAATTTCATAGTTCCATTACTCCCTCATTGAACCTAACCCAATTCTCCCTAAATCATCCTTGACTTAACCTAGGATCATCTTACCCAATCTCCCTTACTAGCCTACATAGGCCTCATTATCCCATGTGACCTTATTTTAGAAACTAATCACATGTGTTTTAAAATAGGCATTATTATTAAGAAATGGATGCATTAGTCATATAAATACTATTATTAATAAATGAAATATGCTTGTAGAATGGGTATAAATAAGTTTTCAAACACACAAAAATACTCAACATAACCTAGGGACACAAAGTCTATTTTTTTCACTTATTTACTATTATCACTTAAAATTGTACCCCTGATGAAGTTGTTAATTCCTTACTCATTCAGTTTATATTATGGAGACACTTATAGGCTATTGGTTCCCTAATAAATGAGGTGAATCTCTATATAGGGTTATTTCCCTTGATGTTATCACCTGAAACTACTACTAAACTTATTGCTTGCAAGGGAAAAGGGAAGAAATGATTGAAAACTAGTAAATGGGAGGTGATGTACAAAACTTAATACCCTACAATTTCCTATACTACACTAAGATAATGAATCAAGATTGAAACCTATTTTACTAACTCAATATGAGTATCCAATCATCAACATTGCAATATGAAGGTTATGATTAAAATACTAACCAAGAGGGGATAATCAAGAGGTTTCATAGGAGAAATTACTAAAGAAATATTGACACTTAGCCATTTTATGATCATGTATAACTCTTCATATGACCTTATAGGATGACTAGCAACCTGAAAACAAGGTAAGAATATAGGAAAATAATGCAAGAACATCCAGCAAGCAAATATCATTTTTAGTTGTTAAGGACTCATGTGTTAGTTAGGGGTCATAGGTGATCTATTTTGGGCTATAGGTGTGTATTATAGATATTATAGTATCTATTTGTTGTATTAAATTCACCTTGAGTAATCAAGAGTGTGAGTTGTATATGTTTGGAGTTTTCCCTCCAAAAGTGTAAGTTTAAAAAATTAAATCCGAGAACTAAGCCTAGGAGGACCATAAGAATGGTATGAAGTGACTAGGTTTGAATATTTTTTTAAGAGGGTCTTAGGGGTCATAAGAATATAATATTATTTTAAATATGTATTTAATATTTGAATTGGTCTTAACAATGTCTTATTTAGGTAACTACATGAAAATGCAAGTCATGAGAAAAAGGTGGTGAAGAGTCTTGTTTTGGTAACTACCCAAACCAATGTAGAGGATGGATGAGAAAGAAGTTGTAGGATGAAAATTATAATATGAAGGAGAGATATATATATATCCAATAAGGAGGATAAGAAACCTAGAAAATAATATTGTATACCTCTCCAATAATGTGGCAGAGTCCATTTGTGGATTGTAAATGTAGTGAATGATGATCCAAGTTAATAAAGAAAAAATATTTTATGTGTGTTTAATCCTACATGAAAGTATATGAATTTTTATTTATTAAATATTTTATTTAAAATAATTTGAGGTTGTATATAGAGTATTATTTATGTTCTTGTAGGTAATGATCAAAGAATGCAGGGTGACAGTCCAAAGAGAGAGTAAGGTTGAAGACATAAAGAAGAAACTTAATTTGTTTGGAAGTTGTTGATATGTGATAATAATGGGTATTTTATTTTCATATGTATCTACATTTTTTAATTCATTGGCATAATAATTTTTCATTCTATTAGTAAGATAACTGAGGAAGAGATTGATCTCTACCCTCAAACCCTTTTCACACCTATGACAATCAAGTATGAAAGGTAAGTTGAAGTTTCTAAAGATATAGACCATGGTTATGTTGAAATTATGATATTATTCTCAAATTTAATGTATATTATTTGGTTTAATTCAATTTTTAATGGTAAATTTTAATTACACAATCAGTACTCCTATATTTACATAGTAAATACCCTATTTTACAAAGTCAATTCCCAAGAAAGAAGTATGTGTGATTGAGAAAGAGAATAGGTATGTATGTTGTGAAGTATTAGTATGATTTAAATGGAAAAATATATGATAATATCCTTTTAAATTCCTATAACTTCCTTGAAGTGTGAACAAACTATCAAGAAACCCTTACACAGTCATCTACCATACATAGAATTCTATATTTTGGTTGTTATAAGACACAGAAGGCTTGATAAAGGAAGTTTAGATATTTGGGAATGTTTAAAAAGATATTATAGACCTATTTAATGTCTCATATCATTTTTCAATTCCCTATAACGAAATATAATGAATTTTTAACCCACTCGGCCTCTACAGTCATTAACTAGGTTTTGAAAACCAAAAACCTTGATAAATTGAGTTCTAACCATGGGAAAAAGTTAAAACTTTGTAATCAACAATATTTTGATATGAGGAGAATTATTTATGTGGTTTTATTCTTGTATCATATTTTCTAGTATTGTTTTGATGATTGGGCAAGTGTATGGAAGGTTAAAAGGCCTAATTGGGAAGGATCCTACAAAGGAAGTGATATTTAGATGGAGAGTTAGATCTTGAGAATTAATGAGGGACTATAAGGATATATAGGGTGCAAAAATATGGAATTTTATGTTGTATATGACTTTCATATGGCTCAAACAAATGGAAATTATGAAAACATAGGCTACAAGGAGATGGGCTCACTATTGAACTTGAGGGGTATCAGTGCATGAAGGAGAGTAAATGAGAGGTTAATAGGGATAAAGACAAGTGTGTTGTGATTATTGGAATTCATCCATGGTGGTAGACTGAGTCCATGAGATCAATAATAATATTTGACATTTTAAGCCTTTAATAGTGACTTATGTGAAGCTAGTGAGTGAGAAAATTGGAGGGAGATGAATCAGTGAAATGAGAAATGGGGTTTTAGAAGGATATAATGACAATAAATAATGAATTTGATTTGGTTAGAAATAGGGTGAACAAATTAAATGATGTTATCAATCTTGAAAGAAGACCAAAGGCTTATATGAATATCGAAGCTAAAGTATAAAGTAGGACACTTATGAGTTTATTCAAGTCAAGTTCAGAGCCAAGAATTGGTAGGTTTGAGTATTTTCTCATGTAACTATACAACATTTGGTATCATAACAAGGTAAGATCTTGGTTCAATTGTGTTTTTGATTTTTAAAAGATTGTTAATGTTAGACTATCAAGAATGCTATGAGGATTGCATGAAATGACATTGTAGGGGTATTATGGGAAAATATTATGGTTCAAGTATTACCTATTAAGTTAAATTAAAAAAAAATTAATATTAGTGAAGAGAGAAGAAATTAAATCCCATAAGTAAAATGAGAAGGGCATGAAACTAGTCAAGAGAACTAGAGAGGGTAGAGTGGAAAGAGCATAGAAGCTCAAGGGAGATAAGAAGCCATAGATAAAGGACTATAGAAAGAGAAAGAAGACATAAGAGAGAGCTAAGAGGCAAGTAGGAAATCTTGATAAGAGAAATGTCTAAGCAAGACTTAGAAAGTGAAAGAAAAAGAGAGAAGATGGATGTAGAAGAAGTGAAAGAGATAAGAAGAGAGTCAGGGTAGAGTTTTAAAAATATATATCTCATGGTGAAGCTCATGAAGGATCAAGGAAGCCAATGGATTGGATATAGTTTTAGGAAGAGAGTGAAATGGCCACTACAACTACTTAAGATAGAGAAAAGGCACAAGATGAATACCTCAAGCAAAAAAACAAAGAGATTACAACCCATAAAGGCATGAGAGATGAAGAGTTGCCAAGAAAGAAACATGACAAAGAAGTTTAGAAAAGATTTCTCATTGAGTATAACATGAAGAGAGAAATTATAATAGAAGCATTTGAGAGAGAAGACAAGGAAAAGATAAGAGTGTCCAATAAAGAGACATTCATGGAGACTATGTGGTCTCTTATTTTATATTATAATGTTGTTTTTAAGTTTTTGTATGTACGTATAAAGGAAAGTTTGATAAAGGTTGAGAATTAAACCTTAAGGATTTTTAAAAATGGGTTTAGTACATCACCCAAAAATATGAAATAATATGTCAAGGAAATAAGACCAATTGTAGAAGTCAAGATGATGAATATTGAAGAATCTCAGCATGTTAAGGATGAGATGGAAGAGGATTTTCATGATGCTTTGACATGAATTATAGCTAAAGTAAGAGAGGAGGCTAACCATGAATTCATGAAGTAAAAACAAAAATACATGAGAGATAAGATTAGCCTGCATCAGTCTTACATGGAGGTAAATGAATTCTTAAGCATTAATTATGATTTCACATTTGAAAAGGAAGAAGTTAATATGCATATTGGCCAAGTAAAAAATAAATTAAAGCCCTCAATGATGGTACAAGAGCATGGTTATGTTTTTACTAAGTGGTTCAAGGAAATAGGTGGTGGGATGGAAAAGGTGAGCCTTAAGCAAGAGGTCATGCAAGAAAAGAATACAAGTGGAAGATAAGATCAAGTAAAGAGAAAAGAAGTGAAGGGCAGGTTGCATCAAGTTAGAATGACATGATATCGATCCAAAAAACATGAATAACATGAGATAAGAAAAAAAATTTATTCTAACAGAGTGCAAGGTAGAAAATGGGTTATGAAGAGTAAGGAAAAGGCACAAAGAGATTTCAAGAAAGCATGAAGATAAAAGAAGATTGCAAGTCAAAGAAGTAAATAGAAGAAATGGTGAAAGCAAACAAAGATAAAGAGATGAATATGCAACTAAGTAACTCAATGAGAAAATAAGGTGAAGAGTGTGCATAGTGCACAAGCTAGTGGAAAGGTAAGAAAGTCCTTTATGATAAGTATGATGATGAATTGCTTGAGTCAATAAGTGTGAATATGGAAAATAGTATTAATGAGTATAAGTGGGAAATAAAGTGAGAGTTAAAATGAACATAGAGATGAATCATTGATTAAGAATGAAGACATAATAACTTCACATGTTAGTAAAGAATGTAAATTTTATGGAAACAAAGGTCAACAGGGTCCAAAATTTGATGAAGTTGATGAAGGGATAGATGTTCTCATGTTGAAAGAGGAAATGGAGATGCTAGCGAAAATTTTTAGTCCATTGAAAGGGATATAAGTAGGTGAATAACAATATGATAATCTCATGAATTGTCTCAAAGAATAATCAAGAATGGATCAACATAGTTAATCACAAGGAGTTATTTAAGCAAAGCCACAAACAAGTACACTAAAAAACAATCAATGGGAGCATGAGCAAGTCAAAAAGGTAATCTATAGCTTATTTTATATTTGATTTTCATGATGATTGAAAGACAATAAGATTCCAAACCATATTATATTGTGATGAAGTTAAGCTGGTTGAGAGGTTGTTCTTACAAGATGAGCAAAGGTTGTGAAAAGACAAAGCAAGAGATGGAAATGTGTAAAGAAGAGGCAACAAAAGAGAACCTTATTAAATAAGATATAAATGTTAAAATGTTTATGACATCCTTATAACACAAGTAAAAAGGAACCAACATTACCATAGAGCAAAGACACCTAAGGGAGCAGGAACTAAGTGAAAACAATGAAGAAATAAGCCATGGGGAAAATACAATAATGAAAAATGAGAACCATTTGTTAGAATTAGAGTATGATGAATCACAAATTGAGTTGGAAAAGGTAAAAAATGTAGATAAAAAAGAGTTACATCATTTAGTATACCTCATAGAGGTAGAGGATGAGTTGTTAAGGAAGATAGACAAGGCAAAGAATCAAAAATAAAAGAGTCTAATGAGGAGAAAGGAAAAATAAAGGAGGAGAAATAGTAAGGTGAGTATGGAATATCCTAAAATAATTAATTAGAAGGAAAGAAATAAGTTGTTAGCACAAAATTTTTCCCTCATTAGGAGTATGATGTAAGAGCACCTAGCAAGCAAATATCATTTTCAATTATTAAGGACTCGTTTGTTAGGTTTAGGTCATAGATGATCCATTTTGGGGTATAGGTGTATGTAAGGGATCCTTTAGGATATATTTATTGTCTTAAAGTCACCTTGAGTCATCAGGAGTGTGATTTGTATATGTTTGGAGTTTTCCCTCCAAAAGTGTAATTTTGAAAATTCAAATCATAGAACTAATCTTAGGAAGACCATAAGCATGGTATTGTTAGTGTATACACATAGCTATGATACCACTTGTCAGGATCTTATAGTATAATTGATTACTTTTGTATAAGCAACTAAACACGAAATTGAAACTAGAAGTAATAAGTAACTAGAAATCAAAAACATCAAAGAATAGGAGATACAAGAAACAACCAATCTTGTATTAATCTCTTCCAAAAGGAAATACAATGAAGAAATATCTCTCTCCTCACACCTCTTAGATGTACAATAATTCTCCCTCAAGAGTTCTCTCTCTCAATCAATTACAACCAATTCAACAATTGAATTATTCTCCAGCAAATCTTCTTGATCTTGCACCTTGTAGATCTTCCTGATCTTGCACCTTGTAGATCTAATTGATCTTGCTCACCTCTATTATAATACTACCCCATGGGTCTCTTAAATATAATTGAGAAGCAAACAATAATTAGAAAAACAAACTCAAGACTAATTTTAGTCTTTACATGCAAACTAGCTATTCTCCTAAAATTAGAAATGTTGTCTAATTTTGGAAATACACAGAAGTCCGATGTCAGTCTGAAGATGACCGATGCTAGCTGACCCCTAATCAATGTCAGTTGGTTCTGACCAATGTTGACCGATGTTGGTCGACCCCTAATTGATGTCAGTTGGTTATGACTAATTCCACTAATGCCGGTTATTGTGTAGCTCATTGGTGAAGCTTTTAGCTCCATACTCAACAATCTCCCACTTGGAGATAGACAGCTACACCTATACCTATATAGCAACATCCTCTAAACATCTCTGGCTTGTTTCTCCATCTTTAAGTTCAATCTTGAAGACCAAAAAAAATTGAATGAAAATTCAACTTCTCCTTTGTTACCGGCTTTGATATTAGTAGGGTTCTTATCTGTATGGATCTTTTCTAGCTTCAATTGTCCATCCTCCAATACCTGTCTAATGAAGTGGTACCGAAGTTGTATATGTTTGGTTCTTGAATGAAAGGCTGAATTCTTTGCCAAATGAATTGTACTTTGACTATCACTATACAATCTACAACTCTCTTGCTCCTTTCTTAACTCTTCCATGAATCGAGTCATCCAAATCATTTCCTTGCTAGCCTCTGTGACTGCAATGTATTTTGCCTCTGTAGTAGATAAGGCAACAACCTTCTACAACTTTGAAATCTAGCTAACCACCATTCCACCAATAGTGAACACATATCTTGTGGTGCTTCTCCTACCATCCAAGCCACCTACCATATCCGAATCTACATACCCATGTAGAGAAGTGTTTGACCCTCCATAGCATAAATGCCTACTGTTGGTCCCTCTCAGATATCTGAGAATCCACTGAACTACTTTTTAGTGTTCCTTTCCTGGAATGGCCATAAACTTGCTGACAACTCCCACTGCTTGGGCAATATCAAGTCTAGTACATACCATTGCATACATCAAGCTCCCAACTATTGAAGCATATGGAACTCTACTCATGTACTCAACCTCATCATGTGATTTAGGACACTGTTCTTTGCTCAACTTGAAGTGTCCAGCCATAGGTGTGCTTACTAGTTTCATATCCTGCATATTAAACCTCTCCAACACCAACTTGGCCTTATGTCTCATTCATTCATTCTCTCCTTCCTTTAACCTGTATACCCATTTGTTTTTTAGTGTTTTCTTTCTGACTGGTAACTCAACCAAATCCCATATATGGTTCTCTTCCAAGGAATCAATTTCCTCATTCATGCCATGCTCCCACTATTTCCTAGATTCTACCTACATTGCCTCATCAAAATTGTCTAGTTTTCCACCATCAGTGAGCAACAAGTAGTATAAAGAAAGGGAATAATGAATTGGAGGTTTACTTACCCTTTTAGACCTCTTTATAGGCATTTGAGACTCATTTACAGCTTGTTGTCTGCCCAAATTTCTTTTTGATAGTGACCGATCCCGGTCATCTCTGATCGATGTCAATCTGCACTCGACTAATGTCGATTCCACCTGACTGACATCAATTTCAACCTGACCAATGTTAGTTTCCACCTGACCAACATTGGTCTCTGCCTGACCAACATTGGTCTCTATGTTTTCTTGTGAGTGATGATTTTTACCTGTGAGCTCATTTTGGATCATAACCTCATCCAAATCAAGATTATCCTGCTTAGAATTATTCAACCTCTTGAGCTGATCACTGTACATCACTTTCTCATTAAAAACCAAGGCTTTCCATTTCTTAAATGTGTCAAAAACATCATATTTCCTCTTTATGTAATTAAACCCATACCTTTCTTGTAGCATCATCAATGAAAGAAACATAATATTGTGATCCTCCAATAAAAGCTACCTGAGCTGGTCCCCACACGTCTGTGTGAACAAGCTCCAACTTGTGCTTCTTCTTTGTTGACCCAATTTTGAGAAACCTCACTTTCTTCTATTTCCCAAAAATACAATGCTCACAAAAATCTAGATCTATGCTTTTCAAATCTGAAAGCTTACCTTTTGACTTAAGAACATCCATTCCCTTCTCACTCATGTGACCAAGTCTAGAGTGCCACAACTTTGCATCTACATTTGAAGTAGATAAAATAGAAGGAGAATAATCAGTAATACAAGTAGATAGATAAAGTGTACCTACTCTCTTACTTCTTGCTAATACAAGTGCACCCTTGGAAACTTTCCAAGATTCAATTGTGAGAGTTACTGTGCAACCCTCATCACCCAACTTTCTTATAGAAATCAGATTCTTCTTCAGGATGGGTACATGCATGACATCCTTCAACACCCATGTGTTGCCATTCTACAATTTCAGCTGAACTTTTCATTTGCCAACAATTTGACAAGGCTCATCATCCCCTAAATAAAATTTTCCAAAATCTCCATGGACATAATCATTGAAAAATTATCTATTTGGGGTTGCATGGAAAGAGGCACCAGAATATAAAACCCATGATTCTACTTTATTATCCAAATAAAATATAAGAGCATCCTATGCAACAATACTTGCAACTTCTACTTCTTTATTACCTTCATGTTGATCTTCTTTGTTATCCTTCAACCAACAATATTTCTTTGCATGCCCTTTATTTCCACAATTCTAGTAGGTTATACTTCCATTTCTAGATTTGGATCTACTTCCCATGTTTGACCTTGATTTCCCTTGCTTGCCCTTCTCTCTTTGCCATCCCCTGCTTTCAACACTTAAAGCATTACCTGATGTTTCCCTTGTGCTTTTCCTGTGAATTTATTCATTCAAGATTACACTAACAACATCATCAACTTTCAAGATATTTGAAGTAGATGCAGTATTACTAACTACCATTACCAAACTATGCCAACTTTTAGGTAAAGAGCATAAGATTAAGAGAGCCTTAATTTCATCATCAAAAACTATTTTGATTGAATTTAATTGATTTACAATTATATGGAAATGATTAAGATGACTATTGACAGATCTGCCTTCCTACATTTGCAAATTAAATAATTGCTTCATAAGATATACCTTATTCGAAGCTGAGGGTTTTTCATATAAATTTTCCAAAGTATCCATTAACTCTACCATTGTCTTTTCTTGTGATAAGTTAGAAACCACAGAAGATGCCAGGCTCAACCTTATAGATCTAAGAGCCTTTCTATCAAGAACATTCTATTCTTCATCTTTCATATCTATGGGCTTACTTGAAATTCCACCCAATGGTAAATACAGATCTTTCTAATATAGATAATATTCAATCTACATCCTTCATAATTGATAATTCTTGCCATTGAATTTCTCCATTCTTAGTTTACTTTCTTATACCATTGCATTACTCCCACTCAATCAGAAACCCTTGTGAGTGAATTCTATAATCAACAAACACTAACATGCTCTAAAACCTATGCTCTGATACCAATTGTTAGTGTATACACATAGCTTTGATACCACTTTTCAGGATCTTATAGTACAATTGATTACTTTTGTATAAACAACTAAACACGGAATTGAAACCATAAGTAATAAGTAACTAAAAATCAGAAATAGATAGGAGATACAAGAAACAACCAATCTTGTATTAAACTCTTCCAGAAGGAAATACAATGAATAAACCTCTCTCTCTCCTCACACCTCTCAGATGTATAGTAATTCTCCCTCAAGAGTTCTCTCTCTCAATCAATTACAACCAATTCAACTACTGAATTGTTCTCCAGCAGATCTTCTTGATCTTGCACCTTGTAGATCTAATTGATCTTTCTCACCTCTATTACAATACTACCCCATGGGTCTCTTAAATAGAATTGAAAAGCAAACAATAATTATAATAACAAACTCAAGACTAATTTTAGTCTTTACATGCAAACTAGTTGTTCTAAAATTAGAACGCTGTCTAATTCTAGAAATGCACAGAAGTCTGATGTCGGTCTGAAGATGACCGATGTTGGCTGACCCCTAACCGATATCGGTTGGTTCTGACTGATGTTGGTTGGTTCTGACCGATTCTACTGATGTCAATTACTGTGTAGCTCATTAGTGAAGCTTTTAGCTCCACAACTCAACAGGTTTGAAGTGATTAGTTGTGAATATGTTTGTAAGAGGGTCATAGGGGTCATAATAATCTAATAGGATGTAAAAGAGGTATTTAATATGAGAAGTGGTCTTAACAAGGTCTTATGTAGGTAACTACGTGAAAATGTAAGTCATGAGAAAAAGGTGGTGAAGAGTCTAGTTTTAGTAACCACCCAAACCAATGTAGAGGATGGATGAGAAGGAAGTTGTAGGATGAAAACTATAATGTGAAGGATATATATATATATATATATATATATATATATATATATATATATATATATATATATATATATATATATATATATATAGAGAGAGAGAGAGAGAGAGAGAGAGAAGGAGGATAAAAAACCAAGAAAAGAAGATTGTATACATCTCCAAGAATGTGGTAGAGTTCATTTATGGACTGTAAATGTAATGAATGATGATCCAAGTTAATAAAGAGAAGTTATTATGTGTATTCTTAGTCTTCCATGAAATTATTTTCATTATTATTGATTAAATATTTTCTTTAAAATCCTTTGAGGTTGTATATAGAGAATTCTTTATGTTGTTTCAAGTAATGGTAAAAGAACACAAGGTGATTGTCTAAAGAGAGAGTGAGGTTACAAATAGAAAGAAGAAACTTGATTTGTTTGGAAGTTATTTATATTTGAAAATAATGGGTATTATAGTTTAATAGGTATATACATTATGTAAGTTCTCAGGATGATCATTTTTGGTGCTACTAATAATAAAACTCAAGAAAAGATTTATCTTTGTCGTCAATCCCTTTACATGCTTATGATACTTAGGTATGAAAGGTAAGTTGAAGTTTCTCAAGGTATATACCATGGTTATGTTTAAATTATGATATTTATATGATATTATTCTCAAATGGATGGTGAATTAGTTTTTTCAATGCAAGTTTTATTGGTAAATTTTAAATACACAATCAATAGTATGTTCACATAGTGAATACCCTATTTTTCATAGATAATTCCCAAGAAAGAAGTATGTGTGATTGAGAAAGAGAATAGGTATAGAGTTGGAGAAGTATTATTATGAGTAAGATGTGAAAAATATATGATAATTTCCTTGTGAAGTCCTAGAACTTCCTTGAATTGTAAATAGACTATCAATAAACCCTTACACAGGCATCTAACATACATAGAATTCTATATTTTGGTTGTTATAAGACACAAAAGGATTAATCAAGGAACTTTAGATATTTGGGAAGGTGTATATAGATAGTATAGACATTTTTAAGGTATTATATATTTTTTAAATTCCTTATAACTAAAGATAATGAAATTTGAACCCTCTCAGCCTATATAATCACTAATTAGGGTTTGGAAAACAAAAACCCCTATAACTTGAGTTCCAACAATGGGAAAAAGTTAAAACTTTGTAATTAGGAATATTTTGATATGAATATAATTAATTAGGTGTTTTTAATTTGGTAATGTATGGTCTTGTATAGTTTTTATGACTATGCAAGTGTATGGAGGGTTAAAAGGCTTAATTGGCAAGGAGCCTACAAAGGAAGTGGTATTTAGATAGATATTTAGACATTGAAACGTCATGGGGACCTATAAGGAGACATAAGGTTCCAAAATGTGGGATTATATATTTTATAGGACTTACATATGGTTCAAACAAAGGGAAATTGTGAAAAAAGGGCTACAAGGAGATGGGTTCACTATTGAAGTTGAGGGGTGTTAGTGCATAGAGGAGAGTGAATAAGAGGTTAAGAGGGATCAAGAAAAGTTTATTTTTATTAGGATAAGTCATACATGGTGGAATAATAATTCCATGAGATCACTAATAAGATTTGAGGTTTTTAGCCTTAAATAGTGATTTATGTGAAGCTAGTGAGTGAGCAAAGTGAAGGGAAATGAATCAGTTAATGGAATGGGTGAGTGGTTGAGAAATGAGGTTTTATAAGGGTCTAATAAAAATAAATAATTACTCCAATTTGGTTATAAATATGTTGAATAAAGGAAATTAAGTTATTAATCTAGAAAGAAGACCAAAGACTTCTATGAAGATTGAAGCTAAAGTACAAAGTAGGACACTTGTGAGTTGATTTAAGTCAAGGTCAGAGCTAGAAATACCCAAATTAATGTTGTAATATTCTTAGGAGATATGAAGATAAAAATTATCTTCGAAAAAGTTTGAAAAAGTTATAAAGGATTGTATTTATCTTGGATATTTTTCAAAACATAGAAGAAGGGCCTACAACATAAAATCCATCAATGCAAGGGAGAGTCACTCTTTATTTGACCTAGATTATTGCCTATAAACTTGATTTAAAACTAATATATCTATCATGATATAATTTTTAATGGCTATGGATGCATCATCAGACCTTTGAATAGTATTACAAATCCTTATTAACTATTTTAGAGACCTTCACACATTCAAACCCCTACAAATAGGCCTATATCAAGCTTTTATAAGCCATTTTTGTACATATTATTCCCACCCATTTCAATATTTTGATCCATCAAGATAATGTAAGGTGTATAGGACATTTT
>JARHVA010005137.1:1055000-1132500 GCA_037957365.1 Torreya grandis
ATTTGATCATCCTTGACCTTTAACTTAAACTTTTTAAAATGACCTTAATCTCTCCAAAAAAACATATCATAAGACTATAATAAAGGGGATTGATGAAAAGCATAGGTGTTTTTGACATACTCTCTTTAACTAGATCTTGAAAGAGACCTTGAAATGACCAAAGAAACTTGACAAGGCACCCTTTTATGATAAGACATGATTTTTAGACCAAGACAAAATCCCTAAAAGGCTATCAAAAAATTTAAATAAGGCTTAGAAGTTTTTTTAAAGAGTATTACCTATAACACAAAGAAAATGTGTAATAGCACTTAGCAGAAGAAAATACAATTAATATACCCTAAACTAGCCTACTCTAACAAATTGAGATATCCATAAACAAAACCATGGAATAGTAAAGTAAAGGAGTTAACTTTTTTCACCAAGTTCATGTAGCTAGCAAGCTTGATGGAAACCATGAGAGAACAAAAGAGGTTAAATTGTATGTTGGTCTTGATAACTTCATCTCCTTCAAAATCAACCTTTTACAACTTCTCCATCTCGATTAAATAAATAGTGATCATAATTTTATGCTTAAATTGATCTTAGACATGTTTAGGCTCATATTCATGTTCTAAAATAAACTGATAGGTAGTGGATTCTCCTTGTTAGCCTCTAGATGACATAAGTAGCTAATAGTACATGCTATAGTAATGGTATATACCTCATCATTCTTCACTTCATGGAAAAATTATACCTCTTCATAATTTGATTGATCAAACTAAATAGATTAATATGCCTTTTGTGACATAATTGTAGAATTATAGTCAAGAGGAACAAATTCTTTCTCTTTGAAAGGTTAAGGTTAATAAAAATCTATTTTATCTTAAAATAATGAAAAAAATTCTATAAATTGGTTGAAAATTTGATAATCAACGTTTAAGACCTCAAATAGATCATCATCAAGTGGAATTAATTTTTGGAATGATAGGATTAAGGAACTATCTTATCTTTGTTTATTGGTTTGCTTGAAAAATTTACCTTTCTCACTCTTGATCAGAGCATATTCCCCTTGTATAAGATTCAAATATAATTATAGGACTTCAAAAAAATCTTCAAATTACCCTTAATTTGTTTTCAAATAAATTAGGTCATCTTGTGGCTCAATAAACTCTTCTTGGTCTTTTGAAACTGGTTAAGAAACATTCAACTATACCCTTGTTTTTACAATGACCTCATTTGAAATTTTATCATGGAGTACTTCCTCTTCTTGGGGTATAACAAATTATGAAACTTCATGTTAGGTTTCATCTTCATGCTTTAGATGAGACACATTATTTCCAAGTACCTTAACTTCTTCCATGAAATTACGGTACAATTGTTGGCATACATGATCATAATATTCTTCTTCCAATTTTGTATTTCACTTACTATAAGGAATATAATCTCTTTTAATGTCTATTTCCATTTGATCAAGACCACCTCTTTCATACTCTTCAAGACTGTCACTTTGAATATAGGCTATTACCATGTTACCTTGTACTCCTTCAGCAAGATCATCTGCCTCCTCATATCTAAAGACTAGTTTGATTTCTTCTTGACAAAGGGAACTACCAATGAGTATATATTCATCATACACACTTGAATAAATATCCTCATAACCTTCTTGAGGATCACTTATGGATTACTAGTTTTCATCAGGCTTCTCAAATATTATCACTTCATCATACATTTTTTACAAACTTTCCTCTGCAATAGTATGCCCATATTCTACACTCTATACGACAAGTTCTCCTTTACAAATGGAGTGGGTGTGAGAGAAAGAGATTTTATTATCTTGGTTGAAGATTAAGATGGTGTCTTTACAACTAGGAATATTGAAGTAATTATTTGAGACCTCTTGGGGAAGGATGGATGGAGATTGTATAGGCAAATTTTTTTCTTTAGTTTCAATTCCCCAGTCTAAGAATTCTCCATTTTGCTAATCTAATGACTATACCACTTGCTTCCAACTTAGAATTTTGAATAAATGTTTTGGGAGAACTTGGGGAAGGGGAAGATAATTTTGTGATAATAATTCTTTATGATCTCCTCTCTACATGGAAATCAATATTCTAAAATCTGATGTGATTTGATCTTTAGTCTTCTCCAACATGTCAACAAGCACTTCTTTCTTTTGGATCAATTCTTGGATTGACCTCCATGATGGGAAGGCTTGAATTTATTGGATAGGTATGGATGTGTATTGTATAGATATAATATCTTCTTTTAATTCAACTTCTTTAGTTAATAATTCTCTATTATGCCTCTCACATGACCCTACTTCTTGTTTCCAACTTGGAGTCTTGAATCTAGGGATAGAATAGAGTTCAAGGAGTTTGTTTTGATGGTATATTGTAACTAACGTAAATTTGGAGAAAATTAAGGCTGACCTGGGGTAGGAGAGATCACATAAGGCTTATTATATTATATTTTCTTACTTTTATGGACCACTAACCGATCATCTATACACTGAATTAAGCCACATATATCAAACATGTCATTGGTTAGTCAATATTGATTCTCTCTCTCAATAGCTACCCACTCAACCTTAACCAACTATAATGAGTCCCTCATATTTTTAATGAGATGTATAGGGATAAGTATAACAACCTTTTATTATCTATCAATCTATATTATTTTCATTTCATAGCCTAATAAGATTTGTTTGAATTTTGATATGGATTTAGTAGGAATGTGACTATACTGACTAGGGGAAGCATAGTTTTGACAAGGATGATTATAGGGATAAATAGGTTGACAAAGAGGATAAGTTGGGGTAAAAAGAGGGAAAATTTCATGATGAATATGATATGTTGGTTGAGGGATACTTGGAGAGAAGCCATAAACATCATTATCCTAATATGGAGGTTATATAGGTAAGGAATATACATTTTGACCAAATGAATGATGAGAATACATACCAATTTTATAATTTATAAGTACTTGGGATGCTTAAACCATATGTGGTTCACTTGGAGTCACCATATATTCTTGTTTTAATGCCTCAAAAGGCTGGTGTATTAAATAGTAGAATAAAAAACTCTTCAATTATGAAATCCATATTGAGCATTGTTTCTATTGTTGAGGTTTGGCCTTGAAATTGTCATTGATGTCAAAGGTTATTCATGAGGTCATTGAACAAATTATTTGTTTTATTCCATACTTTGGAGGCATGAAATTGGTTGAGAAACATATAAATAATGTTATCAAGGTGTATAATCATCAAAGAGAGTTTTAAGATCAATTTCCAAAGTTTCCAAAGTTGTCAAGTGTTTGAACCTAACAAGAGACTTGAGAAGGCATGTGCATATGATACATAGTATTGTGCATGAAGGAGCATGGTGGCATAATGATATGGATGAAAAGAGGCATAATATGTTGTATTATTTTTTTAAGCATTCATATTATGCATTTAAACACTCATGAATGTCTCAGAGTAATCCTATACGTGTAATACCAACAAATCTAGCATGCAACTAGACTAGTTCTAATTTTTGCCTAACCTAATAAGGGGTTATGAGGTGTTTTAAATACCTATAAAGGATTAAAATAAATTTTATAGTATGTGAAAATTTTATTTATCATGTGATTGAGGTGTATACTACATGGACAATGGCTAGAAGGTTAGTTTCAAGGCCTAAAGTGACTTGTAGGTCAAAAGCCTAGAGAGCAAAGAGAGAGACAATGACATAATGGGGTATCAAGATTAGTTTACAATTTAATAATGAATATGTTATAAATTTTTAGTGGTGTGATAGGTTTTTCTAGGTGTTTTTACCAATTTTGAGGTCAAAATTTACAATAAAAGGTAAAAAAAGTGTTTCAAGGTCTCTCAAGTGCACAAACTGAAGGGTTTTCAACCTGAGAAGTACTTTCATGTGTTCATTAGAATGTGTAAACTCTAAATTATAAAATAATACATCAATTTAATATGGGTAATATTCCTAGATAAAATTTCCAAGCATTGGTTTTTGGAATAAGGGGCTAAGTTTTATGAATGATCATTAAGACTATAAGGTGGTTTAAACATCTATAAAACCCTAATTTTGATATGATGAGAAAGATATTGATAAAAATAGAATATAATGGATATTTAAGTGATTTTATGTTGTATTAAACTATCTAAATCATCTCTAGGTGTGATTTGTTTGATAGGAGAGTGAGTGGACCCTACAAGAAAGGCCTTATTTCTCATAAATTTATTGTAGCAGGCAGAGATGACCGAGTCAAAATTAATAATTAGATGAAGTTTAAAGATTTATACTTTTATATTATTTTAATTTTGGTTTTTTATTAGGTTATATCCCTTATTGGTGTTAAATTTTTCATACAAGTTGGCCTATCACTAAAAGGCCTAATGGTACAAATAATGAGAAAACCAAGCAGGAGTGAAAAGCTATTTAGGGATGTATTATCATGGATTAGGTATGGATAAAAATGTATGGATATTTTTTAAAATACCTATAATATACGTTAATATTGGATATAAAATTTTAATATGATTTTATATATCATAAAGTTGCTCTAAAATTGACATATCTAACTCAGTGAGGTCTATGTATAGTGAAGTCATAAGATTGGTATGTAAGACCAATATTGTTATTAGAGATTATGATATATTTTTTTTAATTTATTATAATATTATTTTAATACCATATTTATTAATAATTCCATTTCATGTATCAAAAATTCATGTTTCCATGAATGTGTTTTGAACCTAGTTGATAGTTATGAGTGGGAAACTTATAGAGAAGGGTTTGATTCCTTTTTCCCAATGGAATTAAGTATAATAAATTTTTTAAATTAGTGGAGGTATTTAAGTTTATTTTTATATAATTTTTTTCCATATTTATTTGATAATATTATTTTTTTGGTTCATTTTTTCAAGACAAACTTTCTAGGTAAGCGCAAGCCTAATTGTGAACAATGCTAATGGTGTGCTTCAAGTGGTGGCTGGAGATAAACTATGTCATGTACCCAAGATGATATTTGTATGGTTATATTAAATTTAAATGTGATATTTTATTACCATGAAATAATTTTTTATAGTTTTCCAAGGTGTTCAAAGTATAACATGTGCTAATGAAGGCCTAATTGAATTAGGTCTCCTTAAGGCCTAAAAGGGGTTTTGGTCCTATATGCTATGAACAACATATTTTAATTATTTTTTTATTTTTTAATACATGTAATAAATCAAATTTTATTTAAAAACTAAGTGAACAAGTTTATATATATTACCAAGAGGTGTATGAGTAAGGGCCTAGTATAAGAACAAGGCCTAATAGGAGTAATTGTCTTATGTGTGAGAGAGGGAGTTGAAGTAAATGAGATATAAATTTGAAGAGATAAAGGAGATTTTTTATAAAATTAGGATGTTATATATAAACCATCATGAATACTTGACATAGGTACTATATATTATTATAAATTTCATATGACCTAACCAAGTCTTGAAGAGACCTAATTGAGCAAAGAATGATAGAGACCAGTTTGAGAAGGATATGTATGTGTGAAGAGATAAACATGGATATAATAATATTTTGTATGAGAAATAATTTTTTTTTAAATGTGATCAAAGGTTTTAGGTGGTTTAGTTTGTGCTAAGTGATCTAGGTGGTTAGTACCTCCTTACAAGTGGGTATTTGCTAAAGCCTAGTCAAGTTGGTATTTAACTAGTTGGGGTTGGTGTTATAAGTGAAGTTGGAAATTCAATAAATATTTATGTTTGAATTATAGGATATTATTCCACTTTAATTATCAATTTTTTTAATTCCCCTTGAGTTTTTCCCACTCAAAATAGTATTTTGTGTGTTGTGTTCTTCTCTCATGCTCATGATTCTTAATGTGTTGCTAGTTTACTATATTGTTTTGATAGTTCATGAATGTTAAGTTAAAGATTTTAAAAGCTTTGAATATTGATTCAATCTACCCCCATCTCAATCATTGTGTTTCCAAAAAAAATTATCATATATTGGTCCATTAAGGAAAGTTTAACCATTTGAAGGTGATCTTAAGAAGCATAAGAATGTCTTGTGATCAATAGGAAGAAGACAACATAACCTTGATAATTTTAATTAGACCTTAAATGTAATCTCATGAATAACCTTGATTATTTGAAACACCAAAATAAGACTATCAAGGATCTCAGGAGTTAGTTGTAAGAGGTCACCATAAGGTGTAAGTCAAATGAAGTTGAGTATGACTAGTTGAAGACAGAGCTATATTCATTGAAGGTTGAGCATGAATAGATCATAAAAATTTTGAGTAAGTTTGAGAAAGAGCATGAAAATTTATAACTAATCAAAAATATTAACTTGAAAATATTAATTAGACAACCCAATGCCATAAAGGATACATCATCATGAAACTATGGTAAGTAAATAAATGTTGTTTGCTACATTTGTCATAATATAGGACACATTACAAGATTATGATCTAATAGAATTAGAATTTCCACAAGATTCATCAAGACATATGAAGATCCTATAATGCATAATAAGGATCAAACATTAGTATGGAAGCCAAAGGAAGCTAGGATGGATCAAATTGAGCTCAAGAAGCAAGATGGACTATTTGACATGGAGGAATAGAAGACTAAAGAGGACTCTATGCTAGCTCAAACTGCCTTTCACATTCAAGATGAAGGCATTAAATGATATATATATATATATATATATATATATATATATATATATATATATATTGGTTTCTCAAGCCACATGATAGGAAATAGAAATAATTTCATCTCCTTAAAGAAGATGCTATAGGAATAGTGAGGTTTGGAGAAAACATAACTACCAATATAGTTGGCAAATGTGTCTTGAGTTTGGAAAATGAAAATACTAAGACATAAAATGTGTTGTATGTGGAAGGTCTGAAACATAACTTGATTAGTGTGATTTAAATGTGCAATCAAGGATGCACACTAACCTTTCATGATAGAGGATGTGATATAATAAGAGCCAAATCAAGAAGGCTAATTTCTAATTACAATAGGATTGAGAACAACCTATATGTATTAAATGAGATCAATAAGGAGAGATGTTTCATTAACAAGATAGATTAAATTTAGATATGGAACAGAAGGTTAGGTCACCTAAACTTTGAAAACTTGGTCAGGATTACCCCTAATAAGTCTATGAAGAACATGCCTAAGATCATACAACCTACAAACATAATTTACAAGGGATGCCAACATGGTAAGTAGATTAGAATAAGGATCAAGTCCAAATAATACTCTAATACAATACCCTTAGAGTTAATCCACACTGATCTCTATGGACCTATAAGAATTCAAAACATTCAAAGAGATAAATACTTCATGTTACTCATTTATGATTACACAAGAATGATTTGGGTTGCATTCCTAAGAGAGAAATCAAAAGATCTTATCAAGTTCAATGAATTTAAGGATATTGTTGAGAATGAGAAGAATGGGAAGATAAAGTGTCTAAAATATGATAAAGGAGGATATTTTTGGTCCAATGAGTTTGATGAATTTTTTGAGATTAATGGAATAAGGAGACAATTCTCAATAGCTAGGACACCTCAGCATAATGGGGTAGTGGAAAAGAAGAATATGATAGTTCAATAGATGGTTAGTACTATGTTGAATGAGTCCATATTATCTTATGGATATTAGAGAGAGGAAATAATCATTGATGTCTACATTTTTAATAAAGGATATATAAGGACTAATGGAAACAAGACTCCTTATGAACTATGGAAGAGAAGACATGCAAATGTATAACACTTGAGAGTGTTTGGGAGAAAATGTTTCAAAAAAAGATATGATGAAAAATTTTGTACATTTTATTCCAAATATGATGAAGGCATATTCTTAGGATACTTGTCAATAAGATAAATGTATATATGTTATGACAAGATACTTCAAAAGAGAGTGGAAAGCACCAATGTGAGGATTGATGAGATAAGGAAATCTCACTCATATGTAAAGAATACTTTAGATAATTTGGAATTAAAGAATGAAAAGGAGAATATAGAGGTTGATGAGGAATAATAAGAAGTTGAAGAGAGATAGGACTCAAAAGGACCCTCAAGATAGATTCAAAGAGACCACCCTAAATCTCAAATCATTGGTAACAAGAATGCAAGTATGTAAACTAGGAGAAGACTAGTAAGTAATCTAAATCAAGAGAATGATTTATTATCCAAGATTGAACATAAGATTCTTATAGAATTAATAAAATACAAATTTTTTATAGGTGATATGAATGAGGGGCTAGATCAAATAGAAAAGAAGGAAACTTGGGAACTAGTTCCTAGGCCTAAAGACAAGAATGTCATTAGTAAAAAATGGGTATTCATAAACAAGTTGAATGAATATGGATTGGTATGTAAGGGATATGTACAATTTGAAAGAGTAGACTTTGATGAGACCTTTTCACTAGTAGCAACGTTGGATTTCATTAGATTATTTCTAGCTCATGCAGGATTCAAAGGATTTAAGGTATACAAGATGAATGTCAAATCTACCTTTTTGAATGGAAATTTAGGAGGAGTATACATTGAGAAACCTAAAGGGTTATCACTATTAGATGATAAATACTATGTTTTAAAATTGAAGAAGGATCTCTATAGTCTAAATAAATCTCCTTGAGCTTGGTATACTAGGTTTGATAGGTATCTATAGGATCAAGGATTCAAAAGAGGAGTTACAAACAGTAATCTATACATCAAGAAAGAAGATTATCATGAACTAATATTATTTATCTATGTGGATGACATCATATTTTGTGGAAAAAATGAGAAAATGAAAAAGGACTTTGTAAAGGTGAAGAAGAAAGAGTTTGAGATGACCATGCTAGGAGAACTATCATTCTTTCTTAGGTAAAAAATCACTCAATCTAAAAAAGGTATATTCATCTCACAAGAAAAGTATATAAGAGATATGTCGAATAAGTTTGATATGGAGGATTTCAAGTAATTTAGTACACCCATGATCACATGTTGTAAGTTAAGTAAGGAAGATGAGTCTTCAAAGCTTAATCAGATGTCATATAGGTCATTAATTAGAAGTTTGTTGTACATCACTACCTCTAGACCTAACATCATGCAAGTAGTAAGTCTTGTGGGAATGTTTTAAGAAGATCCAAAGGAGAATAATCTACAAGTAGTTAATATAATACTCAGATATCTCAAGTGGATTATGGAGTATGAATTATGATATCTAAGAAGCAAGGATTTCAATTTGATATCTTACATAGATGCAAATTAGGCAAAAAGTATATATGATAGGAAGAGTACCAGTGGATGAGCCTTCTTCCTAGGTGGGTGCTTAGCCTCATGGATAATAAAGAAGAAAGCATTAGTAGCTTTGTCTACTTGTGAGGCTAGAGACATTATTGTAACTTCATGTTGTACTTAGGTCATATGGATGAGATAGGCCCTAAAATACTACAAGGTGGAGTATGATGGTCCTTGCCTTATCTATTATGATAATAAAATTAATATAAGCATCTCGAATAACCCTATCATGTAGTCAAGTACCAAACACATTCCCATCAGGTATCATTTTCTATGAGAGTAGGTGAGTGAACAAAGTGTCAAACTTGAATATGTTTCTACCTAGGATCAAATTGTAGACATCTTGACCAAACCATTTCCAAACATAACTTTTGAATGCCTAAGATAGGAATTGGGTGTAATTCATATCCCTAATAATCATCGAAGAAGACAAATACTTAGGGGGGAGCTAATCATGCTCATTAAGCTCCAATAATAGGTTAGTTATTCCTAGAAGTTATGCATGTAGATAGGGGGAGTATGTTTTTTTATGTCTCATAAACTCATATTTTTGTGTGTTGAGTATTTTGGTTGTAAGGAGTGTGATCAAAGGAATTTCAGATATCAATTTTTCATTTATGTCAAAAGGGGAGATAGAATAGAATGGGGAGATAAGGATGATTACTTTTTAATTTGGTTTTACATCAATGACAAAGGAAGATATTGTTGAGCATTATTTCTATTGTTAAGGTTTGACATTAAAATTTCCATTAATGTCAAAGGTTGTTCATGAAGTCATTGAACAAAGTCTTTATTTGATTTCATCCTTGGGAGGAATGACATTGGTTGAGAAACATATAAGGCATGTGAGAAAGGTGTAAAAGCATCAAAGAGAGTTTTAAGATCAGTTTCCAAAGTTTTCAAGTGTTTGAACCTAAAAAGAGACTTGAGAAGGCTTATGCATAGGATGCCTAGTCTAGCATAAATTTTAGTAGTGAATATTCATTAATTTAAGAATATTCAAATTTTTGGAAATTGAATTTGGAAATTTTTGGGAGTAGTACATAGGGCCCATTCACCTAAAATTTTGAGATGTAATTTTTTAGGGGTCAGCTTACCAATCCTTTAAAATAATTATGAGGGCATCCATGTAATATAAATTCTATATATAGTACATATGTTCAAAGGGGTTACCATCAAAGTCTCTTTCTTTACCCATTACCAAGTTATTGAGCCTTGAGGTCTGAAGATAGCATTCTTGTAACAACCCAATTACATCCCTGCAAGCACCTCTCTATCACCTCACTACTACCACTAGATAACACACTATGCCTCTTGACTACTATCATCAAACAACACACTTTGTCGCCTGATAGCACTATGCTACCTGATTAAATTTTGCTATCAAACAACACTTTGTTGCCTAATCATAATGTGCCACCTAAAAGTATTATGATGCTTGACTACATTTTGTTGCTTGGTAACACTTTACTTCTCAACACCATTTTACCACACACCAAAACTATGTTTCCAATTTCTATCACTTGATTGTATTTTACCATTATCTGATTACTATCACTTTGTAGAACCTTCCCAACTACTGTGACCCATCTGCATCTTGAGTCTTGCATCATCCTCCTTTATTTATAATGGTTTCAAGTGTTAATGGTAAGGTTTAAATAGCATAGAAAATATCAAAAAAATTAAACATATTATCTTATTTTAGAAACCTAAGAAAGAAGACAATGTAAACAACATGCACTCCAATTATAGGTAATTCTAAAACTTTAAAAAAAAACTATAATTTTTATTTTTAATTGTATAATAATTAAAAAACCATTTAAATGCATAAATCACCACTAATAATGATATTATTTCATTAGAAAGAATTAATCCTGATAACAACTCACCACCTAAAGATTTTATTAATGACATGCCACCCCTAAAAGACACTCCTCTAGGTACTTTAGAAGAGAATTATAGTTCTCTTCAAACACCAAATTTAGTTGAAAATTCCACCTCAAAATATTGATAGAGGAAGATAAGTACATGGACAATAGGAAGGTCTTTTCAAGTTTATTGAGATAAAAAATATCCATTTATAGAACCTATAAAACTAGAAAATGGTAATGAGCCTCCAAAAAAATAAAAATGTACAACATGTTGTTGAAAACTTGGAAAAGAACACAAAATGTAACTTAAATTTCATTGTGGGAATTTGTGTGTGTGTGTGTGTGTGTGTGTGTGTGTGTGTGTGTGTGTGTGTGTGTGTGTGTGTGTGTGTGTGTGTGTGTGTGTGTGTGTGTGTGTGTGAAGCACCTAGATGAAAAAATAAAAAGAACACACAAATATAAAAATGTAGAATAATGCATGCATATAAGATATGCACATGAATATAAAAATGATAAAAAATGACAAAAACATCTTGTTGACAAAGGGAGATCAATCAAAACTTAATTTGGAAAACTTATGTAGTCCAATCCTAAGGAAAAATATGTATAGTTCTCTACTATTTTCCACATTTAAAAAAGGGTAGACCCATTTCTATTTTTTTAGATTATAAGATTTTGATTCAACATAATGGATTTCTTGATATTCCACAATCACATTGGTTAGATAATAGTGCTTGGGAAATGGTAAAAAGTCTAGAAATAGTTGAGAAGGAAGATTTGAAAGAGAGTGTTAAGAGATCATTTTTTTTTCTCATTTTCCATCGATGAGGTCACTGTAGTTAACAACACATCATGGGTTTATATGCATATTTATACTTTTGAAAACTATTCAAGGTAATCTCATATATTAGTTATAAATAAAATGGTAAAAATTTACAGTGCAAAAAACCTTCATAAATTGGTTGTATCCAATTTTATCCAATTTAAGATATAAAGATTGGATGGATGATTCTGTCATAATTATGAAATAGGTGTGTACTAGCATTATTGGTGCATCTATGATGAAATGGCATAAAATTAGTCTTTGTGTTTGTCCTAAAAAAATATTTTTTTCATTTATGATTATAATTCATTGCATGGCTCACAAGATGAATCTTGCATACAAAATTATTAGCACATTTGGTAATGATGCAAAAGTGGAAGAGCTCATTCCTAACTTGCATGCTTATATGTCAAGGACCCTAAAAAGATTTTTGGAGTTCCAAAAATTTTTAATTGAGGTAATTAATGGTAAAAAACTATTGAAATATGTTGATATAAGATGGATTTCCATGTATGAACCTACATGTAAAATTTTTGAGGAATATCCATCTTTAGCAAATTTTATGTATAAATACCATAGGGAAGTTGACAAGGCAAAAGTTTTGTTGTGCCATTTAATAGATTTAGAAATATTAATGACATTATGTAGTATTCTACCAATGTTGAAGGAAATCAACTGTTTAATGAAACATGCCCAAGAGAGATCTATCTATATTGTTGACTTCATACATTTGAGAAAATGTATATATAAATCTTTAGATATATTATACACATTGAATGAAAACTTTAACGAACCTAGTTTTATAACCTAGAAAATTTTTGATGGATTTTCAGAATCCTAAGAGTTATTTTAAATTCAATATTAATGATCATATTTTATTCATGAAATAGTAATGTGATCCCAATGCACACTTTTTATAGAAGACTTGAAGTTGTGGGAGTTGAACCTGAAGATGTACTTATAAAATGTCTACTATATAATACTATTTTATCTAAAACACAAATTAAATTAAGAATCTTGTAAATTTTATCTAGTAAGATCATAGAACAATTTTTAAAGGGATGAGTTGTTAGAGGGCATGGGAGTTGTGAATCCCATTTATTGGAACAATGTTAATAGTCAAGAATAGATTAGTAGTTTATTTCAAAAATACATGAGTTGAATTGTTAAGCATTTTTATAAATCTATAGAGATGAATGGAGTTGAGATTAATGGTATTTTCAATAAATAATTACTGATGTCTTAGTCAACACAGTTTGGATTTACAATAATGGATCAATTTCAATGTTTACGTGACCCAATTGAAAATGGTATAATTACATAGCTATGAAAAAAAATTTATCCTATTAGAATCTTAAAATAAAGTATTAGTGAATATTTCAGATTATATAAAGTTCTTAAAATAATGATTTTGGGTTCTATGGAAGATGAGAGAGTGTTTAGTGCATTATCTTTCATGAAGTCAAAACTTAGAAACAAATTGGATAAAAATATAGATACTTGTTTGAGACTCTATATTTCACATTATTCTGTGGACAAGTTTCCTTATGATGGAGCACTATGAACATGGAGTTATCTAGTTAAAATAAGAGGTGTTAGTAATACAATGACCAATACAGAGGATGCAAATATCTAGACTGAATATGGCACTGACATTGTAGATGCAAATCACACTTACGATGAGCAAGTTTCTCAAGGATTATTTTAATTACCTGAGTTTTAGTTTGATAAGTATATTAATTACTATTTTCTAAAATATTTCATATTTTTTCATGTTCAAATAGTTTAAATTGTGTAATCTATTTCATGCATGTAAATTACTTGCAAGATTTTTAGACTTTATGGATTGATTGAGAGTCAATTAGAACTGATGCCTTCATTTTCACATTAAAATTTATGAAACTTGACAGTAAAAAATATAGTAATACTTATTTAATAGACATAAATTAAGCACTTTATTTGTCCTATTACAATTTTGTGTATTTCAAATAGTACAACTTCTATAACCATTTAATATTTAAGGCTAGTTGTTACACTTGATGGTGACCATAACACATTTGTAATCATAAAATTATAAACCAAGAGTGTTTCAAATATAGTGTAAAAAATATTATATATTTTCCCTTATAAATCAATAATTGTTTAAATAATTAATTTAAAATCCAAAGTATTAATTAATTAAATGCTAGAAAATATTTATGATCTAGACCATGATACATTTAGACATAAGTGTTTAATAGTTATCAGTCATTTTGAACATTGCCTCTAGAATAGTTAAGACTAAAGAATATTTAAACAATACACATAACCAAGACTTTTTCAAATAATACAACTACTATAATGTTATAACCATTGAATATTTAAGGCTAATTACATTGAACCACATAACACATTTAAAATCATTAATTTATAAACCAAGAGTGTTTCAAAGTATTAATTAATTAAATACCAAACTATTACTTAAATACTACAAAACATTTACAATCCAGACCACAATACATTTAAACATAAGTGTTTAATAGTTATCAGTCATTTTGAACATTTCCTACAAAATAGTTAAGACTGAAGAATATTTAAACAATACATTTAACCAAGTCTTTTTCAAATAGTACAACTACTATAATAGTATAACCATTGACTATTTAAGGCTAACTATACTAAAGCTTACAACACATTTAAAAGAATTAAATTACAAACCAAGAGTGTTTCAAAGTATTAATTAATTAAATACCAAACTATTAATTAAATACTACAAAACATTTACAATCCAGACCGTAATACATTTAAACATAAGTGTTTAATAGTTATCAATCATTTTGAACATTGCCTACATAATAGTTAAGATTGAAGAATATTTAAGCAATATATTTAACCAAGACTTTTTCAAATATTAAAACTAAAGCTAACTATATTGAACTACAAAACACATTTAAAATCATAAAATTATAAACCAAGAGTGTTTTAAACATAAAGTGCATAGATATCATTTGACATTAACATCTATAATGTTGAATAAAACAAGTTTTTTCAAACATAATAAACTATCTTGAATACAAATCAATCATTGTGAACATTATAAATTTTTAAAAACAAACTAACATCTTCCTACAACATGTTCTCCACCCACTTGTGTGTCACTTACCTCCATAAAAACCCTATTCTCCTGATCTGCCTATGTGTTCTCCCTGATAACCCATTTCTTAAGAAGATCCTCTATAGTAGAATAGATATTTGTAAGATTTTCTCTCCCCTCATTAATTGCATCACTACATGAAATAATACTTGGATCTACATCTATTTTTTATTTCTATAAAATGTCTGGATGCATCCCATGCGCTTTACTATTTTTTTTCAATGTGTTGTTTTGTTTATTTAATAGAAGAAGCTTTTCCTTGAATTCAATCACTAACGTTATACTTTTGTGGGTGTTTTTCAAATGGACATTAATAATTTGTTATTATTTCTTCAAATTTTCATATTTTTCCTATAATTTGATAAATAACATATAAGACTCAAGCACATAAAAATTATAATAACAAGAACACATGTTAGAAATAATGAAAAATTACAAAAGTTGTTTCCTTCTCTTCTTGGGCAATAGTAACAAGGTTTATATCTCTAGCCCATTTATTGAAATGGGCTTGGACTAATCCATTTAAAATTTTCAACTTATTTATCATACTTCCTAAACATTATCATTGTAGACATTATTAATATAAATTAACTTAGATTGAGCTTGATGGAATAAAGCATCAATATTTGAGGGTTCATTTTGAATAAGAAAAACTAAATTAACTCTTTGGGAGTAATTGTAAAAATGAGCATTGATTTATTTTATCAATGTTTTTTCCATTATATCCCATTATTTTAAATCATTAAACTCATCAATAACACCCTCCTTCATATTAGCAAGTAGCTTTTTTGAAACTAAATTATCCAATGGAAAATTAGTTATGGAATCATCAGACACGTTCAAATTATTAGTGGTGGGTGGGGTAGATGGGGAAGAGGTAGAAGGCACTTCTACTATTAACATTAAAAACTTGAATAAAATCATGTGGATTAAATTAACCACCAGTTGGGGCCCCACTCTCGATCCTAAAATAATCTTAATCAATATCAATATGTTGCAAACATGTAAGTCCTTGTACACTAGAAACATCATGAAGAGATAAATTTGGGAATTTAGACCCTAAAATTTGAAGGACTCCTATTCTTTGTGTAGGGAGGGAGATATTATTTCCTCTTATCTAAGTATAGATGGGTGGTTGAGGTGGTGGCATACTTATCTTCATAGATGTAGGGTGACCTATAAAATAAAAAATTGTTCAAAAATGATAAATTCAAAAACATAAATTAATGTAAATTCAAAATGAAATAGTTATTATGTGTAGTCTGGGAGATTTCCTCTTCCATTCTATTTATCCTAGTTAGAGTGATAGTGATGGTTTCAATTAGAAAAAGAGTAAATTATCCAGTTAAAAAACTATTTAATTTTAAGAAACTTTAATTCAACAAAAAATATGCAAGGTGGAAAACATTGAATGCATTTTTGGGAAGAATCCTCAATGGCAACAATTTGATAGTCCATTGTAAAAATCAAATAAATTAATAAACTAATATGAAAAATAATTTTTTCCATTATATAATAAAAGAAATAAATAATCATGAAAATTTTGGAGAACTTGTAAGTGAAGATAATATAGAATTATTCCATGGGAATTTATAAATTTGGAATGAATTAAACGAAGACTCCATGGACTCGGTATCACTAGAGCCCTCAGGAACATACTAACCCTCTGATGTTGCCTATTTTTTTGTTCCATATATTTGCATTCTTATCTATAACACCTAATAAGCTAATAAATGTTAAAATTTAAATAATTATAAAGAAATAAAGCTAATTATTTTGAAAGCTAAACTTACCTCTTATTCATTGATGGGAAAAGAATTAGATGTCATTTTTGTAAAGAGGGTAGTGGGAATTTCTATTTCTTGTATATCATATAAGTCCTCATAATACAAGTCCAAAATATAATTTGAGGAAGAAATGGTATAAGTCTCCTTTGAAAAATCATGATTTAACTCAGTCATAATCCTACTAGATATAACTGTGCACAAACCATATTTCACCCCCAATAGAGAATGAAGATTTTAGTAAATAGCTTAGAAGGGAATGCCTATTGGTCTTCCTTGTAAAAAAATTTTGGCGTGGAAGATATGCACAATGGATTTTATAAATAGATTGGATATTTTTTACACTTGGATTCCCCTTCTGAGTTGATTATTTGTAATGAAAGCAAAAAACATGCAATTAGGACATCAAACTAATAATAATGATTCAGTAATAATAAAAAAATGTTAACATCAATAATAAAATTAGCACTTACTAGATATGTCTATGGCCAAATTGTAGATAGATTCCAAATACTTTTTGTCTTCATTAGATAAAAAAAATTAATATTAATAAGATTTATGTTGTAATGTGGAAGGCATTTTTAATTGTGGACATATAATGGAGAGGTGCCAAAGGATATTAATTTAGTGTTAAATTGCACATCGAATCAGGTCTCAGTATGGTTGTAACAAGAAAATAGAGATCATAGTAGGTTATTGTTAGTTGTGATTTCATATTGAGGTATGTCCACTAGGCCTGAGAGTTTGCATGCATCTATCTAATTGACATATGCTTCTAGATATTATACCAATCTAAGGAAGTTCAGACACAATAAAAATTTTAAAATGATATTTTGGATCACACCTAATTTTATGGACTCTGGATCCATTTGTATTTTAATTAAGAGTTATTGGTTTTCAAAGTCTAAAGAAAATAGAACAAGATGAGAAAAAATTGAGATTAAAGTGTGAAAATGATGGCCATAGGGGGTATTTATCAATTACAAGGGTAATAAAATAAACTAGTTTTCATGACTAGTGAGAGATGGTCATGTTTTAGTATGATACTACCTAATGGTAGAGCTATGGTATAGGGTGACATCATGCTTCCACTTGGCATCATAAAACTAAATGATAGTAACATACTTCCTAATAACACAACTTGATGTCATGAAATCAGATGATAGTATAGAGTTGACTAGTTATGTGCTATTACATAGATGCATAGTTTCAACTGGCATCATATCACTATCACCTATTAGCATGTTGCTGCTTGGTAGCATAGTGTCGATCAACATCATATTTCTATCTCTTGGTATCATGCTACCACCTGATACAATAATGTTGATTGTCAGTATATCACTATCACCTGATAACATGCTACCACTCGATAGCATGGTGTCAACCAATAACATATATTTGTCTCTTTATGTTATGGTGATGGGTAATAGTATAGTACCATGTCATAGTATGTGTCATATATCAGTGTAGCACTAGGCAGTACCATGGTGTTACATGACAACATGGTATCAAGTTGGGGTATGTTGTTCCCTATCATAATGTTGATGGGTGTTTGTGTGGAAAAACTTAATAAGGAAATTATTTTCCAGATACACTAAGATTTGGTAAAGCTATAAATCTAATTCACCTAAATAAACCTAAGAGGGTTTTGGACATGGGCTCTTAAAATGAACCCTGACCTAGTCTTGTGCTTGAATGATCATGATGGCCTTATAAGATGGATACATAGAGGCATAATATTATATATGAAGTTGTTTAATAATTCATATGAGACATTGTAATACTCATGATTGTCTCAGAGTAAGCCTATAGGGGTAAGACCTACATATCAACATGTAATTAGATTAGTTCTAAACTATACATGACCTAATAAGGGGTCATGAGGTGTTTTCAAGACCTATGAAGGATGAAAATTAATGTTATATCATGTGAAATTTTTATTTATCATGTGAATGAGGTGAAGAATGCATGGATAGTGGCTATAAGGTCAGTTTCAAGGCCTAAAGTGACTTATCGATCAAAATCCTAGAGAATAAAGAGAGAGATGGTGTCATAATTGGGTATCAAGATTAGTTTCAAAGGTAATAATTAATATGTGATAATTTTAAATATATCTATATTTTGTCTTAGGTGTGTTGACCAAGTTTGAGGTCAAATTTATCAAGAAAAAGTGTTTTAAGATCTCTTCAGTGCATAGAATGAAGGGTTCTTAACACGAGAAGGACTTTCCTGTGTTCATTAGAATGTGTAACCTCTTCATGATAACCTAATACATTAATTATATATGGGTAAGTTTCCTATCTCAAATTTTCAAGCATTGGTTTCTAGAATAAGGGGCTAAGCTTTATGAATGATCGTTCAGACTGTAAGGTGGTTTAAAACTCTCTAAAACCCTAAATTTGGCTTGATGATAAATATTTTAATAAAAATAACCAATAATGGTTTTTAATGTATATTTAAGTTATTTAATATTGTATTAAATTCTCTCAAACATCTCCAAGTGTGACTTTTTTGACAGGAGAGTGAGTAGACCCTATAGAAAAGGACTTATTTCTTCAAAATTTATTATAACAGGTAGAGTTGACCAAGTCAAATTTGATAATTGGATAAAGGTAAAATATTTATACTTGTATATTATTTAAATTTTCTTTCCTTATCATGTTATATCCCTTAGGGGTGTTAAACCAGTCATACAATTTAATCTATCGCTAAAAGGCTTAATGGTGTAAATAGTGATAAAACTAGGCAAGAGTGAGAAGTTGTTTGGGGATGTATTATCATGGGCTAGGGATGGATAAAAATGCATGGATATGTTTATAAATACATTTAATACATTTAAATACTTTATATAATATTTTTAGATTATTTTATATATCATAAAGTTGCTCTAAAATTGACATATCTAACTCAGTGAGGTCTGTGTATAGTGAAGTCATGAGATTGGCTTGTATGACCAATATTGCTTTTATATATTATTATATATTTATTTTAATTTGTTATAATATAGTTTTAATATAATTTTAATTCATTATAATTTCTTAATAATTCCCTTTAATGTATCAAAAATTCATGTTTTCATGACTGTGTTTTGAAGCTAGTTAACAACTCTAAGTGGGCTACTTGCAGAGAAGAGTCTGAGTGTTTTTTCCCTATGAAAATAAGTATAATTAACTTGGATAATTATTTTAGGTATTTAATTTTATATTTATATAGTTTTTTCCATATTTATTTTACAATATTGTGTTTTTGGTTTAGTTGTTCAAGACAGACTTTTTAGGTAAGCACAGGCCTAATTGTGAACAATGCTAATGGCATGCTTCAAGTGGTGGTTGGAGCTAAATTGTGTCATATACCCAATATTATATTATTATTGGTATATTAAAGTTAAATATTATATTTTAATACCATGTGACAATTTTTAGAGTGTTCTAAGTTATTCAAAGGATAATGTGTGCTAATGACGTCGTAATTGAATTAGGCCTCCTTAAGGCCTAAAAGAGGTTGTGGTCCTATATACTATGAATGACATATTTTAATTATTTTTTCATGTTTATTTCATGTAATAAGGCCAATTTTATTTATAAAATGAGTGATAAAGTGTGCATGGTTGACCAATAGGTGTATAAGTAAGAGCATAGTATAAAAATAAGGCCTAATAAGCCTAATTATCTTGTGTGTGAGAAAGGGAGTTGAAGTGAATGAGATATAAATTTAAAGAGATGAATGAGGTGTTTTATACCATAAATATTCTATATATAAAGCATCATTAATATCTTACATAGTTATTATAGATGATTATAAATGTTATATGACCTAACCAAGTCTTGAAGAGACCTAATTGAGTGAAGAAGGCTAGAGACTAGTTTGAGAAGGATAGGTATGTTTGAAGAGATAAAGATGGAGATAATAATATATTACATGAGAAAATGGTCACAAATGTGATCAAATATTTTAGGTGGATGATTTGGTTCTAATTTATTTATGGGGTTGGTGCCTCTTTGTAAGTGGATGTTTGCTAAAGCCTAGTCAAGTTGGTACTTGGCTAGTTGGGGTTGGTGATCCAAGTGAAGCTAGTGCTTCACTAAATATGTATGTTTTAATTATATTATAATAATCCATTTACATAATTAGTGGTTTTTCTTCCCCTTCCCACTCAAATCAGTGTTATGTGTGTTATATTCTTCTCTCATGCTCATGACTCTTAATGTGTTACTAGTTTACTATATTATTTTGATAGTTCATGAATGTTAAGGTAAATATTTTAAAAGTTTTTAAGACTGATTCACCCCCCCATTCATTATGTTTCCAACAATACATGTGTCTCACTAGGTGTGTTATAACTATTATCACTCTAAACTATAATCCTGAGGAGGCTGTTTAATCCTTCCCCATTTACTTGATAGCATGGAAAAACATCTAGGATGTGGGTGGCATAATCAATGAGGTGAATCTCTAGATAGGGATATATCCTTTGATTTTATCACCTAAAACTTCTAATAAACATATTTATTACAAAGGAAAAGGGAATAAATGAATAAAAACTAGTAAATGAGGGATGATGCACCAAACTTGATACCCTCCACTTGCATATAATACACTAAGATAATGAATTAGGACTAAAAACTCTTTTAGTGACTCAATATGAGTCTCCAAACATCAAAATTTCAATATGAAGGTTATGATCAAAACACTAACCAAGAGGGGATAATCAAGAGGTCTCATAAGAGACACTAGTGAAGCAATCTCCACACTTAGACATTTTATGATCATGTAGAACTCTTTATATGACCTATTAGGATGAATAACATCCTAAAAATAAGCTAATAATATAGGAAAAATCAAAGGAAGTTGTATGCTATCATTAACATTTATCATCCAACATGAGAATACACTAGTTGTATCATTAAAAAAGATAGAAATTAACATGTATTCATTTCAAAGGAAAATTAAAAGTATTATTTGAGAAGGGATTTGCCATACTCGGTTGAGGATCCATATAATAAAAAAAAATTAGTACATATAGGATAAAATGAGAGGGAAGAGAGAGGACAGAGGTGTCAAGAACCAATGATGACTGAAAAACTATGATAGATCAATTACAAGTGCTAAAAGAAGTTGAAGAATAGTACTATTGCTTTATTTGACATATGTAGCTTGGTGAAATGATGATATTCAAGTTGGTGTAGGATTTATTGGTTATTTTTGACACTAGGATTTTGTACAATACATATGTCTGCTAATATAAGTCTTAGAGACATTTTCTCATCCCATCCCCATTTCAACCCATGTAATTAGTTTCACTAATTACCATTTCACCCCATGTAATTAGTTACACTAATTAATATTTTACCCCACATAATTGATTTTAACTAATTACCAACAATTAAATATAATAATATTTACCAACATACAATAAAATATAAATGGTTTAAATTCCCTAACAACCCCGCTCATAACATAAACACGTATAAAAAAGTAGAGATTAGATTAACCCATGGTTAAAGAAATCAAAATAAATATCTTGTAAAAATAGACTAGTTAGTAATGATCCCCATGATCAATGTCAATTCAATAGAATTGATATCTATTTATTACCATACTTGCCTTTGTCAAAAGACCATGATTTTGATCTTGAAGGTTGAAGGAATTTATCTGAGATAACTAACAGACAATTACTCACACCATATTGGAAAGACACATTACCATGTTATCCCCTCAACATCTATCAAAAGACCATAAATAAACATATCAACCTCACAATCATCACATATTTGGATCACTATTAAGGTAAGTATATTTTGTTGTTTATAATAGTTTCATATGTCTTAGTTCTATTTTATGTTTCTATTAGGGATCCTTATCATCCCTAGACTATACTAGATTATCATATATCTCACTAAACAAACCCTTAGACTCTTATTTTCAAAGTGTTTTCTTTGTTATTAGAATCAATGTCAATTCATAGAATTGACATCAATCCTATAAGATTGGCATTGATCCGTATCTAAATCTTTCATGTTTTAAACCCAGTAATTATTTTTTAGGACATATAAATTAATCATGATTCTCTATTTTCCTAAAACATGTATTTTACCTATAGATGACACTACCTAGAGTCTCACATGAAGTTATTACCATTATTGATTTACTAATTATCCCTCAACCTTTCTTTGCCAATTAGAGTGATATCAATTTTGGGTTAGGGCTCTATGCCATTATATTTGCCCATACTATAGAGTTTATTTTTAACCAGTTAGAATCATACAAGAAAATGAAGATTATTCTAAATCCTATTGGCATGATTACTTTGATAATATTAATGAAATGGATTTAGATTAATTAAAAATACTTAAATTTCATAACATTATCATCGTATGCATATTTTAATTTATTTTACTATTTTTATCCATTTAGTTGTTTCATAAAGTGGGTTGGCATCCTTGTTAGGAAGTTCATTACTTATTAAGACTGGTCTAACACTAATAAACCCACTAATCTATCCTATTAATCAAATATTTTTCAAGTTTTCTCATGTGTGCAAGTAGTCCTTCCTAGCCAAAAAGGATCTCCCACATTTAGTGGATCAATGGCGTTCAACCTTCCAAATCATAAGTATGCCTTCAAACCCTATATTTCAATTTGATTTTTTAGTAGTCTATTTTATAAAGGAACAAACAAAAAAATACTTAAGCATTATGTAACACCTGATGGGACCCTTTTTGGGCCTCATTGTTCTTATTTTATCATTTTATTTATTTGTTTTGCATTACATTTTAGTAAAAAAAAATTCTTCATTTTCATTAAAGCAAGAAAGTAAAAAAATAGATTGTTGTCTTTTTGAAAGAAATTATATTTATCAATTTGATTGTTTATGTATCACACCTAGTTTAATTAGTAGGATTAATTCACCATTATAGTCACTCTCCTTTTTCACACAATACCAAACCATAAAAATCTTAAAATAAGCAATCAAAAAAATCTTACCAAGGTAGATTGACTTGGATTTCATCGCCAAGGGGAAAGTTGACTCGGTGTTCTAAATGAGTACCAATAATTGGTTGGTAGTATAAATGCTAATAAAATGATACTATTATTTTTATGGGAAAATTAATTGAGGGAGTAGGCCCCAATACAGATCTAATACTTTCACCATTATAGATTCAGGCCTCATTATACCTTCACATATATCAAGGATTCCATCTTTAAATGAACCTAAAACTAGACTTAGCTTACCTCTTATTAAGACCTTTATTAATATAATTCCCCATCAATTATAAAATATATTTATTTTAAAAATTAAAAATAATTAAATATATTTTATTAGATTGTGTGCTTTATCCTCACTAAACTGAGATAGACAAAACAAGTTCTATGTGATTTTGCATTTATTCTGTGTTTTGTTATTTTAGTACTTCATAGTTGTAACATGACAATAGTTACATATAAAAATTGAGTCACCACCTTCATCTTCCTCAATGGAACATTCATTGATCCCCCTACCTCTCTCAAATCCATTAGGGATGACCTTCGTTGATTTTACCCATAGGGTGATCCTCATTTTGCCAATATATTGTATAATAATTTGATTTCCCAAAGTCATTACCTTACTATGCAATCTATATAAATTCATATTTATCCATAAGGCCAACCTCCTCATTTTATCTAGTTTTCCACTAGAAACATCAAATGGATACATGGTATCCATGGTTTCCTCTTTCATCAACCCATCACCACTAACAGGTTTTAATGCCAACATAACATAGCCTATATATACTCAACCACCATTAGTGTCTAGTAACCCCTCTGTAACCATTATCAAAGCCCAAAAAAATAATATACCACAACTTACATCTAATCAACTACCCTCTCCCATGCTTCATAATTTAGTAGTCTCCATCCCTATGACTATCCCATCGATCCCAACACATGTAACCTCAAATCCCTAACACACCACTCAACCAATACCATCCACACAATAAATACCCCTAAGCCAATCTCTCCAAGAACAAATCCATTTAACCACTCAATACTATATTCCATCACAACCCCTCATAATGACCTATCTTAACCCATCTAAATAATCAAATCTACCCCTCATATTCCCATAGTATACAATTGCATCTCAACCAACCATTACCACTTTTATTAGTTATCCCCTTTCATATCCATTACCTATTTTTCTTCCCCCTTCTCAACATTTTAAGTAAAATTTTTTAGGGGGTATGCCTCAATACATTTCCTAGCCTGACCTAATGCATATCCTCATTGATAAGATGGAAAACTTAGAAGCTTCTACCTTCATGTAGAAGAATATGCTCACATAAAAACAAATTTGTAATGAACCTACTAACCCCAAAATTCTAATTAGTCCATATCCAACATAATGTGAAATTCCCAAGTTTATTGAATTTCAAAATAAGGAGGACCCAAAATATCACATTTAGGACTTTAGGCATTTATTTTACCTTATATCCCATGATGATGCCCTCTTTTTGAGGACTTTCCATATGTTGCTAGTTGGACCAACTATAGATTGGTATAGATATATCCCCCAACATTACCTATTTTCCTTTAGATAATTATCTTAGATTTTTATATAATTTTTTTATTAATATCTCAAGGAAATTAACCCTCGCTGACCTCTATGCCATTAGATAATTTAAAGATGATTCCATTATAGATTTCATGGCTAGGTGGAGAGGCCTTATAAATCAATTGACATTGTCCCTTCCTCAACCTAAATTTATTGAGTTATTTCTGAGGTCATGTGAAAATCATATCTCATCCACACTCCAAGTTCAATCAATTAAATCCTTTGTTGAATCCCTTACCATGGCCCATAAGCTAGAAATTTGACTCATAGAAGAAGGAAAAGTTAAGTTACAAAATAATAATTTTAAACTTGATCCTTATAAAGGGACCAAAAATACTAAACCAAAAGGAAAATCTAATGTTTTTATCTTAAACTCATCTCCTCCATCAACAAAAATCCAACCAAGTTCTTCTACTTCCTAGACACAACCAAAGAGAACCTTAACATGATTTTCACCTAGGCAATACACACCTTTGGGAGAATATTACACTGTCGTCTTGGACAAACTATTAAAATCATCAATTATTGAACTCACTCTAATTATATCCATTGATTAATCTCATCTTAAATCTAATTGGTATAAAGAGAGTGACTTTTACACCTATCATCATGTACCTAGTCACCAGATTAATAGATGTAATTATTTTAAGAACTTGGTCCATAACCTTATCGATCAAGGGAATTACAATTGGACAATCCAAATGCTCCTTTGAACCAATAATGCAATATATTTATATACCCATTCCCTAATCATTCATATTCATCTAATTATGTACAAAAAAACATAAGAGGTACCCCAGATCAGGAAGTCCACATAATAAATATTATTTATGATCAAATTTTACCTAAATAAGATAATAGTGCTCTAGAATCATCTTCCAATTAAATAAGAATCAAAAACCTCCTTATAGGATATATTTTTGAACCATTTAAACAAGATAAATGCATTTATACCATCCACTTAAGACTCTCCAATCTCATTACATGGGATATTTTAGAGAAAGGGTCATCCAAATTCACTAAAAATCACCCACAAAAGGTGGAAGATAAAAAGGTTACTCTGGTCACATGGGACAAATGCCTTGGTATGTTAAAGGGTAAAACCCTAAAACACCCACCTATAAGGCTTGAACTCCCCTAGGCGTCCAAAAATGAGGATCCTCATAAAGGTAATTTGAAAATATCTAATTGTGATCAAAAGGAGAAGATGACTATGCCCCAAGTTTAAACTAAAACATCCATATTATGACCCCATCCTTTCTCTAAACTAAATATCACAATTATAGAATCACCTCTCAATGGATCCAAGGTAGCTAAAAAAATTCCACCCTTATTACCAACAATAATACCTCATATTAATCCTTTGAATTTTTATTAACCCCAAAACTTATCCAAAATACCACTACCACCCATTAAAATAATTCATACAATCAACATAGAAAATGAAAGTGTAAAACTAAGCATGGCCCAAAAATTGATACCCCAAAAAATGAAAAAATATCACTAATATCCCTTGTAAGGATCATATTCCACCATCCTAAATCAACTCTTACATACTTCCCTTATAATGTTATCACCTATCAAATTGGTTAATCCTTATATCCAAAAACTAGGATGGTATAGGGAGAATAAGATGTGTGCTTAATATAGGATACCTGGACATGATACTAAGAGTTATAATTCTCTAAAAACATTAATACATAATATTTTAGATGATATCCTCATCTTGATCCTCTCTTCGACCCAAACACTAAAACCATAACTGTCCCTGAGACTAACATAGTAAATGTTAGAAATATTTTCATTGATGTCAAAGGTCTAGCATTATTGGCGGTAAAGGTCCCATTAAATTTAATGGTGTTTTTAATATTCAAATCTTGGATATTATTTTTTAATATTTATTTAATATTAATGAATATATTTTTGGTTTCATATAAGTCAAAAGAGGGCCCATGGAGAAGTTAAAGAGTCACAGGGTAAAAGATGAAAGAGGAATAGGATGCATTTTCTCATGAAGAGTCATCTTGAGGAATTCCAAGAGTCACCATGTGAATAAAAAATAGGTGTGGCACATTTTTCCATGAAGGGACACTTTAAGGAATATGAAAAGTCACCAAGATAAATAAAAAATAGGAAAGGATGCTTTTGTTTATGAAGGGTCATCATATGACTTTTAAAATGCAAGGATACGAAGGGTCATACAAGTTTGGTGCCATTTTCCATGAGGATTGAAGGGTCACAAAGGGTGAATTCCAAAGGCCATTTAGAAAGCTATAAATAAATGGTTGAGAATCCATTTGAAAAATGAAAGAGAGTGCATGGTTTCTATTTGTTTTCAAAGAGAGAAAAGTAGGAGATATTATAGGGTTCTATCATTTATTGAGTAAGCAAAATTTAGAGATAGTTGTGTTTTATACACAAGAGGGGTTGGTGAACTTATGTTTTGGTGATAATAAATATTTTTAAGGGGTTGGTTATCCTATGGGTTGGTTTTCACAAATAGTTTTTGTGTTGGTGCTCAGCAAAGGAGTTGGTGCTCTTGCAAGTTGGTGCTTGCAAACTTTGTATTTTGAGTTTGTGCTCATTCATATACTTGAGATTGTTCTCTTTAGTTTTTCCCATTTTGGGTTTTCACATAAAAATTTGGTCTCTCTCTCTCTCTCTCTCTCTCTCTCTCTCTCTCTCTCTCTCTCTCTCTCTCTCTCTCTCTCTCTCTCTCTCTCTCTCTCTTATGTGGTGAAAATTATTATTTTAGTTTTATTACATATCTTGAATTTATGATTAGGTGGTTAAAGAAAAGAAATCAAATTAATTAAAAAGATATATAATATATTGATTCACCCCCCCCTCAGTATATTTCATGCTTAACAATTGGTATCAAAGCAGGTTCCCTTTGAAATAGTTTTACAACTTAAAGGTAGATTAGGAAAGCACTATGCCTAGATCATATGAAAGATTTTATACAAATAAAGAACCTTTGTTTGATGGGACAAATTATGTTTTTTAGAGCATAAGGATGAATACTTATTTGATGGTCCTTAGATTCAACATATGGAAAGTAGTGGTGGAGGAATATGAAGAGCCATAGACACTTATAACTACTCTGACAGAAAAGAAGGTAAGTGAAAATAATGATAAAGGTTTAAATGTTATTTTATGTGGTTTACGTGAATCAGAATTTATTAAAGTTATAAAATGTAAATCTACTCATGAAACTTGGGTAAAAATTGAGAATATTTACAAAGGTGATGGAAAGGTTTAGTAAGTTAAGTTTCAAACTTTCAAAAGATAATTTGAGAGTTTGAAGATGGAAGAAGAAGAAAATATAACAAGCTATCTTTTGTGGGTTGATCAAATAGTTAATCAGATTCAAGGTCTTGGAGAAAATTTAGAAGAATCAACTGTGGTTCAAAAAGTTTTGAGATCTCTAAAATTGAGATATGATGTAAATTTTTTAGTAATTGAAGTAATGAAGAATCTATCCAAGTTAAAGATGGATGAGCTTCATGGTATTCTTATGGCATATGAGATGCAGACTGAACAAGATAAACCCTCAAAAAGAGAAGCTGCTTTCAAGACATCAAAGAAAGAGAAGACTAAGATTCAAAAATCAAGTGATAGTTCTAGTGATGATGAAAATGACAACGGATCTCTTTTCATTCACAAGTTGAAAAAGGGCACATGTAAATATCAAGGAAAATTACCTTTTAAATGTTTTAATTGTGGAAATATTGGACATTTTGTATCTAAATGCCCAGATAAGGGTAATGATGATAATGAAGAAGGAAAGTCTACATACAAGAAGAATTTCAAAGGTAAATTCAAGAAGGGATTCGAGAAGAAGAGTTTGTATTCTAAAGATCCTAGCTCAGTTGAAGATAGTGGAATTAGTGATTCATAAGAAGAAGAAATTATATTCATGGTCACACATGAAGATGCCTATGCAAGCAAAATCATAGATGATCAAGAAGAATAACAAGATGAAGTCAAAGTTAACATGGAAGGAGAACTCATTTATGCCTTAGAAGAGTTAAAAGATATTGAAAATAAAAATTGAAGATTAAAGTTCCAGATCAAGAAAAATGGAAAGGAGTCAAAGGAAATAATTGAAGATCTACAAGCACACTTTGAAGAAGCCAAGAAGAATGAAGATCTAATGGCATAGTTGAAAATAGTAGGTAAAAAATGTGAAAGGTGTGTTATTAAAATTGCTTCTTTAAAAGTAGATCTTGAGAAACAAATAAAGTAATCAATGATAGAGTACCCAATGATTCAAAATTTGAGAATAGCACTAATATATTGAATAAGATATTAGAAAATCAAAGATCAATGTCAGATAAGATAGGTATTGGATTTGAAAAAGAGAAAGAGGAGGTCACTACTTTCACATAAAAATAAAAAAGGAAAGAGATATGTTGAAGCTCTTACAAAAGAAGAAATAAAAAGGGAAGAAGTTAAGAATACAGAGGACATCTCAAACAAAGAAGGATGGAGGGAACATAGCTACAAAAGGCAATCAGGTCAGAGATACACAAATAGGTCCTATTTTTATTTTTACTATTTTTATTGTAATTGATATGGTCATAATAAATTAGAATGTTAAAAAAGAGCTAACAATTTTAGAAATAAGGAAAAGGAAAGTCATGTAGAGTCAAGTAGAATCCACAACTCTTTTTCTCCTCTATCAGACTTTAATGAAGAGGCCATAATATGTTACAAGTGAAACAAATTTAGACACATATCCTAGTATTGTAGAAGTGTGTTTGAGTCAGTCAAGAAGGACCAGAGTTTCAAGGCTTCATTCATAATATATATATATATATATATATATATATATATATATATATATATATATATAGGTTCATGGCAAAAGAAACAACCTGAAAAACCTATGTTGGTGCAGACAGATTTGCATGCAAAAAATGAAGAAAAGCCATGGTGCATTGAAAGTATATTTTCAAGGAACATGAAAGGAAATAATATTAATTTTATAACCTTGAATAATATCAATGATGGCATAGTGAAATTCAGAGACAATACTACTACCAGAATTACTGAAAAAGGTACACTAAGTTTGGATAATGGTAGAACTAAAACTGAAAATGTTTTATATGTATAAGGTCTTAAGAATAATATTTTGAGTGTAAGTAAAATTTGTGATTAGGGGCACACATAAAAATGTATGCAGAAGGTTATGAAATTAGAAGAAAAGATTCAGATGTGTTGGTTGTAGATGCTTAGAAAACAGGCAATAACTTGTATATGTTATCAGACATCAAAGGTCAAAGATGTTGGTTGAGTTAGATTGAAGAAATTTGGCTATGGAATAAGAGAATGGGGCACATAAATTTTGACAATATTGTCAGCATCATTAAAAAAAAGCAGTTAAAAATCTTCCAAAGATTACAAAGCCATATGACATGCTTTGTGAACCTTGTCAGCAAGGGAAGCAGGATAGAAGGTGGTTCAAAATAAAAGAGTACTCAACCACTCAGATGTTAGAGATTATTCACACCAATATATGTGGACCTATGAGAACTCAAAGAACTCTAGGTAAGAAATAGTTCATGTTGCTTATTGATGATTTTTCACGTATGACTTGGGTAATGTTTTTAAAGAAAAAATTAGAAGATTCAGACATCTCAAAGCATTCAAAGCATTAGTTGAGAATGAAACTAGTTTGAATATTAAGTGTGTAAGATTAGATCGAAGAGGATAATTCATGTTAGATCAATTTATTGAGTTTTGTGAAGACTATGGAATAAAGAGACATTATTCAGCAGCTAGAACTCTACAACAGAATGGAGTAGTTAAATGGAAAAATAGAACATTTCAGGAGATGGCGAGGACAATGCTAAATGAATCTAAGATAGTAGATAAATATTAGAGAGAGGTAGTTACTACATCATTGCATATTCATAATAGATCATTATTGAGAGTCAATACTGAAAAGACTCCTTATGAGCTATGGAAAGACAAAACAACAATAGTTGATTATTTTAGAGTTTTCAGTAGTAGATGTTTCATAAAGAGAACTGATGAAAAACTTGGTAAGTTTGAATCTAGATCAGATGAAGGTATATTTCTTGGTTATTCTTGAAAAATTAAAACTTATAAATGTTATAACAAAAGAACCAAGAAATTTTTTGAAAGTGCAAGTGTTAGGATAGAAGAAGATGGAACACAAAGAATCAGTGATCCAATAGACATTCCTAAAATCATTGAAGAGGAAGGTTTTGAAGAATCAGATGAAGATGAGAAGAAATAGAAAAAGGGAACCAAAAATCCATCCAAATATGTTGAGATAAATTATAATGAAAGTGACATCATTAGGGACATAAATGAAGAAATTCACACGAGAAGAATGATGGTAAGTGAATCTGAGCAAGTTAATTTCTCTTTGTTATCCAAAATTTAGCCTAGAACTTTTTCAGAAGCTAGACATGATAAGCATTGAGTTAAGGCTAGGGATGAATAATTAAATTAGATAGAAAATAATTATACTTGGGAATTAGTGCCTAGACCAAAAGATCACAATGTGATAGTAACAAAATGGGTTTATAGAAATAAGTTGAATGAAAATGGAGAAGTGACTAGAAATAAAGCAAAATTAGTATGTAAAGGATATGCTCAAATTGAGGGAATAGATTTTGAAGAAAATTTTACACCAGTGGCAAGGTTATAGGCTATTAGAATGTTTCTTGCATATGCAGTGTTTAAAAATTTCAAAGTGTTTTAGATGTATGTTAAATCTGCCTTCCTGAACATGAATCTAAAAGAAGTCTACATTGAGTAGCCTAAGGGATTTATTCCCTCAAATATTAGTATCCATGTATTCATATTTAATAAAGCATTATATGGATTGAAACAAGCTCCCAGATCTTGGTATGCAAGACTTGATAAGTACCTATAAGATCAAGGTTTCAAGAGAGGATTTGCTAATAGTAATCTCTAAATCAAAATAGAAGGTGAGCATCAATTGATTGTTTTGGTATATGTTGATGATAACATTTTTGGAGAAAATATAGAAAATATTAAAAAATAATTTTCTAATAATATGCAAAAAGAATTTGAGATGTCTATACTTGGATAATTATCATTTTTCTTAGGATTGCAAATATTTTAGTCAGATAAAAGAATTTTCATATCTCAAAGTAAATATTCCAAGTAAATGTTGAATAAATTTAGTTTTGAGGATTATGCACTAGTTGGCACACCAATGTGTATAGGAAATACGGTGAGAAAGGATGAAGATTCACCTATTACAAATCAATCTTTGTATAGATCTATGATTGGTAGTCTTTTATATTTGATAGCATTGAGGCTAAACATCATGCATGTAGTAGGTATGGTTGCAAGATATTAGTCATCTCTAAAAGATAGTCATGTTAATTTGGTGAAAATAATATTTAGATATATCAAGAGGACATTGGATTATAGATTATGGTATCCCATAGGTAGAGATTTCACTTTGGTTGCTTATACAGATTCAGATTGGGTAGGGTTCTTGGATGATAGAAAGAGTATATGTGGAGGAGATTTCTTCCTTGCTGATAGCTTAGTATCATGGCTAAGTAAGAAATAGAATTCATTATCACTTTCTATAGCTGAATTAGAATATATTACAATGATATTGTGTTGTATTCAAGTGATTTAGATGAAGAAAACTTTGGAAGATGTCAAGGTAAATTATGATGAACCTATTTCTATTTTTTGTGATAACATAAGTGATATTAATATTTCAAAGAATATAGTGATGCATTCAAGAACAAAACATATTCCCATTATATATCACTTCTTGAGAGAGTAGGTTGCAAATCAATAGGTTAAGATGGAGTATATCAGTACTATAGAGTATATTGTAGATATTTTCACAAAGGCACTACCAAAAGACACTTTTGAGTATCTACGAGAGAATTTGGGATTAATTTATTTTACTTCCTACCATTGAGGTTCAACATCAGTTGAGGGGGAGTTAAGTGTTATCTCTAGGTAAGCCCTTTGCCATTAATGTTAAAGGGGGAGAATAAAAGGTATAGGTATAGGTACAAACATAGGTATATGGAATAGGTGTAGGTATAGGTTGCTACAATAAAGGGGAGTTATTGTATGTTTTTCAGATGATAGTATGTGCAAGTTTTAGGATGTGGTATTTTTAGTTTGAGGTTTCCATCAATGACAAAGGGGGGAGATTGTTGGAAATATTTTCATTGATGTCAAAGGTCTATCATTATTGGTGATAAAGGCCCCATTACATTTAATGGTGTTTTTAATATTCATATCTTGGATAATGTGTGTTAATATTTATTTAATATTAATGAATATATTTTTGATTGCATATAAGTCAAAAGAGGGCCCATGGAGAAGTCAAAGATTCATAGGGTAAAAGATGAAAGAGGAATAGGATGCATTTTCTCATGAAGAGTCATCTTGAGGAATTCCAAGAGTCACCATGTGAAGACAAAAGAGGTATGGCACATTTTTCCATGAAGGTACACTTTAAGGAATATGAAAAGTCACCAAGATAAAGACAAAAGAGGAAAGGATGCTTTTGCTTATGAAGGGTCACTATATGACTTTTCAAGTGCAAGGATACAAAGGGTCATGCAAGTTTGGCACCATTTTATATGAGGATTGAAGGGTCACAAAGGGTGAATGCCAAAGGTCATTTGGAAAGATATAAATAAAGGGTTGATAATCCATTTGAAAAATATAAGAGAGTGCATGGTTTGCATTTGTTTATAAAGAGAGAAAAGCAAGAGATATTGTAGAGTTCTATCATTTGTTGAGTAATCAACATTGAGAGATAGTTGTGTTTTATACAAAAGAGGGGTTGGTGCTCCTGTGGGTTGGTGCTCACAAATAGTTGTTGTGTTGGTGCTTGGCAAAGGAGTTAGTGCTCCTGAAAGTTGGTGCTTGTGAACTTTGTATTTTGAGCTGGTGTTCATTCATATACTTGAGATTTTTCTCCATGGTTTTTCCCACTTTGAGTTTCCATGTAAAAATATAGTGTCTCTCTCTCTCTCTTATATGGTGCAAATTATTATTTTAGTCTTATTACATATCTTGAATGTACGACTAAGTGGTTATAGAAATAAAATTAGATTAAGTAAAAATATATATAATATACTAATTCACCCCCCCCCCTCTCAGTATATTTCATGCTTAATAGTAAATACCTTAAATCCTTTGAAAGAGAGATAAAAATAAGTGTCAAAAAGCAAAATTAATAGCCTCAAATATATCCCTGATTAATCCCTTTCCAACATCCCCTCAGGACCTCTAAACATGAATAACTCTAAAACTTTGACAAGCCCTCTATTATTTCAAATTGATACAATAAACATAGCCACACAGTCCAAAACACAAACCTCTAATACATAGAATCTAAATAAGGCAAAAGTTTCCATTGTAAAGGCTCTTACATTGACCAAAAAAACCTCTAAAACCTCCATTTAAAAATGAAAAATCTTCATTATAGGGAAAACATAGAAGAATAATTCCTCAAAATTAATATAAATATCAGTTCTAAAATAACTCCATCAAACCTAGTCAAGATGTCCCTATATGAACTCATTAAGAACTCCCCATAACATCATCAATCCATGATAGAGGAACATTAGGAAATTCAAGTGCAACACAATGAATCTTAACCTCTGACATCATTTATTGGAGCTTTGCAGATGATTTCATCTATCAATTTTAGTGATTCATAAATAATCCCATTACCATCTGAACATCACTACCTACCCCTATTTGTCACTACTCAAATTAATCAAACTCATATTAAAAAAGTAATTATTTAGAATGGGGCTAGCATCAACATTATCTCATTGCATGTGTTTAATAAACGCTAAATTTTAGAAATAATTGTGGCCTAATCTCGAACTATCTTGTGGACTTTCAATGATATAGTGGTTCCTACTTTAGTAATTGTCATCCTCCCTATCCCTTAGTATGCAAATGTTTCTTATTATTTTGATGAAATATGGTTTAGTATGGATTAAACTATGCACAACTCATTATAAAAGTATTGCATGAGGGAGATTTAGGATAATATAGTTAATAACAATAATAAGATCTACCATAATGTGTTGAAATAGGTAATGAAAGTACCATGCAAATGTAAATGATCAATAAAAATATAAATAAATAAATACACACACACACACACACACACAAGTGATTAAAATTAACACACCTAGGTTCCATAAATGACTTATGATATTGGAAGACTAGTTTTGAGATTGATCAGACTTAACCCATAAAAGTTAACTTCAATCTAGAAGATGAACATAACCATGAACCCCAAATAAATACACTACCAAATAATGGGATGATAAAAGTAAGTTTATGGTGTTTGTAATTTCTACTATGATTATATAATTTTTTTACTTATGGATTTGAATATTTATAGGATGTTTTGGTAAAAGTAGATGATTGGGAACCTATATTCACTTAGAAAATTTGTTGTACATTATCCTCTTATTTAACTCTTATTTTATTTATCCCTAATTCACCATAATGTCATAAGAATAATATAATGTGTGCAAGTTTTTTGGATCAATCCCACTTGAGGGTTGCAATTACATATACAACATGTTCATAATTAGGGTTTAATGTAATTTTAGTGCTTTGTGAGTGTTCCCAACCCAAATGAGAGAAAGGACTTCCCCTTCTCTCCATAAATAATTAAATTAAACTATATGCTTCATTATGAGATTATTTTTGTACAAGTGTATTGGTGTAATACCTAAATAATTGATGGTTACAAAATTTAATCAATGTGCAATCTCTTTAGCAATTGTAAAACATGGATATACTTAATGTGCATCTCATTAAGGAAATTATTAGATTGAATTGATTGATTAAATATTACATGTTATAAAATGTGATAGGTACATTTATATATATAATATCCATAAATATAAATGACACATGTGTTCTAATAATGTAAATAAATAAGAACTGACAATCAATGCATAAGAAATAAACTCAGGTTGAAATGACCCATAAAAGGTACATGACTAGCATCTTAGTTCCATGATTATAGTAATTCTATAATTATAGACCCATGACTATAGTCATTCTATAATTTTATACCCACAATTATGGTCATGTCATAAAAGGGCTCAAAAATAGAGATCAAGCTAGATTGAGGATGATTGAATCGATCCTAACGTGGATAATTAAGAGATTATAGGCATTTATGAGGAAATCTAGATGATGAAAGTATATAAATGATTAAATATGGAGGGAATGTGTCTAAAAAGATCCAAATGGACACAAACATGACAAGTATGATAAAAACATAAAAAATATATAATGTAAAATTATTTTGTACCAAAATTATGTGTCTACACTTATTTGCCTGCCTACATTTCCATGAATCTTATCATGCATCTATTAGGGACAAGGCTTTGTGTGTAATTTAATTTTATATATTTTCTAATACACTTTATATTTTGGAATGCTAACCTAATGTTTTGTTTACTATATGTTTATTATGAGGGGAACATCATTATTATGATAAGATTTCTTATACTTTTCCCATGAGGTTCATAATACTTTTACCATGCTTACATTGTTTATACCTTTCTCAACAGGGGAACATTACACTTATGCATATATATATGTGGGATGATTCATCTATTATATAAGAGATTTCATGATGATATCTTTATATGATAGACATTATTTTTTTTATATTATATCTTCCACTAGGGTGAATTCTAGTGGCAAATATAGAAATTAACTTGGATTTATTTGGCAAAATATACGTATGTGTTTTGAAAGTTTGTCAAAAGTTAACAGATGGTGTTTAGGTGAGAAGGCAAATAGACAGATGAATCATAATGTGTCTCAAAACTCAAACAGGTGTGCGATTATATATAAAACCTATAAATAGGTGGTGCCTTATTTTTATATGGATCACACCTCTTGACTACAAAATAATAGAGTTAATTATGAATGGTATCAATTCTATCGAATGACAGTTATGTTGTTGTCTCACACTAATGTTGTTAAACACTATAAATTCTATTATTTGATATTAATATTACTGAATGATAGTAATGTTATCATTTAATAGTAATTTTATAAAAAAAACAATATTATTATTTCATAGTAATGTTGCCTAATGACAACAATGTTGTCATTCAATAGTAATTCTATCATTTGACATCATTATTGTCAAATGATAGAGATTATTTTTAAATGATAGTATTATTTTTGTTTGATAGTTTTGTTATCATTCGATAGTGTTGCCATTTTTTGGTATCATTATTGTCAAGATAAAATGTTGTCATTCGATAACATTATTATCATTCAAAAACTTTGGTGTCACTTGGTATCATGCTCTCGATCATCGCCATCACCTAACACTTACTTCATCCCTTTCCTACTACTAAAAGTTGTTATTATGAGTATATAGATGGACATCTATTTATAAATAATGGAAAATAAGATCATATTAACTTTTGATGGAGTGGCAAACTATATTTATATGTATGAAATATATTTTAAATAGTACGTGAGTTGACCTATAAAATTAACTAATACCCAAATAATTTAGGCAAATCCACATTGTTCACCATCCCCTAAAAATATCCAAATTCTAATTTTTAAAACTAAAACATTCATGAATTAATGAATAATAGCCACTAATATTTACCCTATATTACACACGATGCATATAATCCTTTCTTTTGAGATATGTGCTTTAAAAGTTCTCCCACATATTGAAATTATGGTAAATATCATCCCTTATTAATTATACACCATGACCAAGGACACTTCCACGCTATTTATTCCTCCTTGAGATGATAGTAAAAAAATTATGTTGGAGATATACACAACATATGATATTTTTTCTCACAATGGTGATATCTTTAGATTTGCCATAGACTTTGAGGCCTGGATTTATATAAGGGCATCCACACATGCTCTAACCACATCAGTACATTATTTCCAATTATTTTTATTTATATATTGCAACATGATATATTAATAAATGATATGCATTCATATTTTTTTATCTTATATATCACATGACACCTATGCTAGATTTTGAGTTATTGAAGATTCACATCATATTGCTACCAAAACTAGGTGAATTATTTCTAGTTATCTTTTTATTAATTTTATCATTTCATTGATATTTTGACACTAATCCATGTTCATATTTCTATAAGGGCACATATTTTATTTCAATATATATGAGCATGTATATTTATTCCAAAATATCCATACCCTTTATGGTCTAAAAACAAATGATCACTCTCTCCTTTTGACTTTCTATTCAATTTCATTCCTATATTAACTTCAAGAACTCTTACAAATTTTAATGATCAAGGAATCTTTTATGAATCTTGAGATTTTTTTTTTCATTTTACTTTGATATGTATACCCACACACTCATCAAAGTGGTGCATTATGTAGACACCTAATTTTGTTCTGAGGGTAGTTTTAGTTGTCAAATTGTATTCTAGGCACTTGTTTTTTGTTGATTATCGATTCAATTTAGGCTCTTATTAGTGCACTTTTATCCATGTTTTGATATTTCTTTCCTTGTCTTTTGTGTTCCTCTTTCTCTCAAATTTATCTTTCTAACCTACCTATTTTTTTATGGTTTTGGGATTATTGCCTAGAATAATATGCTATAACACCCTGGTCAATAGGATTTTACATGCATGTGTGGGCCCTTATGACCATTATTTTGGGTCCCTGTGTCTTTTTCTCCCTATTTATCATCTTTTCTCATCCATTGTGTATTATATCACACACCAATTTATTACTAATTTAAATTTTAGTGTATATAAATACATAATTATATTAGTGCATATATAAAATGGCATAAATGAAAGGATAATGAATCATTGAGCAAATTAAAAATTATATGTTCTCGAGATCTATTATTACAGTGTTAGATAATGACTCCTAAAACATTTTTTAATCAATGTTTAAATCATTTTATATTCTCATGTCGCTTTTTCATGGTACTACAAAATGTCATATATTATCAAGGCTTGCATCTATGAATTTCATATTGAATTACATTAAGTGATAATTGCCAAATTTTCTCCAAACTAGGGGCTTGATAATAATGTATGGATATCATAGGCCCCCATTGATTCCTCTATTTTTTATTTGTGTGTGATGAGTTTTTAGTATTGTAGAGAGAAGGAGATTTATTTCCCATATATCTACTCAGAACTCAATAAAATAGAGTGAGGCTTTTGGATCCATAGATCAAATTAATTATATCACAAAATTGAATTTCATAAATTCAAAGCTTTTAAAAACCAAATTTGTGACTACCAAAACCATTTTTATGCTTCCAAAAGTGTACATTTCAAAAAAATTACCTCTATTAGTCTTTGATTTTTTTATTTTTGTTCATCTCTCCTAAACCTATTTTATTTTGTCTATTTCTCATAAAATTTGAAAAAAAATGTATATTCTTATAAATCCTCACATTTTAATTTATTGTTGATTTTAGATATATTTACTATTATCGTTATGTATGAATTTTTTATTTTATTAGGATAAATATATTTAGACCTAAATGCATTGTATATGGTAAATTATGTGTGTTTCATTATTATGTAAAACCAATTCTCCCATATCACATTATTATTTTGAATATGATTTTATGATATAGTAAGTTCGTTACAAAAATTCATTTCATATTATATTCTACAACATTTGTTGGAAATTTGTATTAAAAAATAAATCATCTATTTTTTATTGATGATCAAACCTAATTTTTTGTATATTGGTGATAAACCCTAAAGCTTTAAAGACCGTGTCAATAATATTATTGAATCCCTATGATTTTGAAAAGAGGATTTAGTAAGTGACAAAGGGTCATTGAATATTTTTAAGAAATAGACTAAACATGGGATCATTTATATTCAAATCCTGAATCTTATCATGTTTATTTGATTTTCTAAAACAAAATCCTCCAATGTTCCTCTTCTATAATTATAAATAAAAAAGGAGATATTGGATTCCATTTTATATTTCCTCTAGAGTTAGATAAAAAAATAAACTAGATTACCATTAATGAACTTAAATTTTTTTTGAATAAATATAACTCATATACTATTTAATCCAAATATCTAAAAATTAAAAAAAAAATATTACCATATAATACTATGACCATTTCAATGCCGCATATAACCTTTTTATATCTAATTTAATCATCATACCCCCTTCTTATAAATTTTTCGTAAGAGTGGATTATTTTTGGGCTATCAAAACTTAATCTTTTATTTTTCACCATTCAACAAAGCCTCCATGTTATTGAGAAATTATTTTAGGTAGAATTGACGCAATCCAAGTAGCCATTATCTAAGTAATAATCTTACAATGAACATTAGAGATTGATATTGGTCTATAGGAATTAAAATATAAATCATTATTTTTCTTTTGAATCATAGTATTAAAGTATGATTTACATTTTTATACATTTGTTGATATATTTTTAATTCATCCACTATGTAGACACAAATTAAAATTTATTTCTAAAATAATGTACTTGTGACCACTCATTATACGCACTTAGCTCATGCCTAATTCTATGGTCTTTGATTGTCATTCCTTCACTTCTATGAAGATTACCTATGCCTCCAAGTAACTAATGACTTCTAAATATTCCTATTATTTACTCCAAATAGCCAAAGTTCATCCTTAGACTAATCCATACTACTATCTTAGTTTCCTTTGATCCTCAAACAAGGTCACTCCTTTAAAACAATTTCTGACATCAACAGTGTATGAATTTTCTAATTGCATCCTCTCACCAAATAATGGCTAGTTTCTCAAATTCAAATTAACCTAATGGGTCATCCCACACATTTCACAAGTCCCATCTAAAGTGATTAAAAATTATCACTATAAAGCCACATTTTCTAACCATTTGGTCTCTAGAGGATCACATCAAGGAAAAACATTAGAAGATCTAACTACACATCAAGAGTAAAACACATATTCTTCATAATTCAAAGTCCACACAACCCAAGAGGCCTTGGTTTAAGTTTAAATACACCTTAAAAGTAACAATTCATTTTTGAATCATTTAATCACATGAGGGTTGCACCAACATATAATGTTACACCATTATTTCACACAGACCACCAAACATGGGATAACTACATGGAGTTTCATCCCTATTCAGAGTATTGGTATGTATATAGTGCTCAATAAATGGGATATTGTGGTCAAGCACAACTTAAACCACTAACTAATTTTTATGATTTATTGTGTTTATTCCTTGTGACCTATTTAGTCAAGGTTCTAAGTGAATAAGGAGGCATATATTAGATTTTATAGTGAATTGCATATATTTGATCATGCACACATGACTTATAGGTGAATATTCACTAATCTATTTTTACACAAAAATTAAAAAAAACCTAATATACATTGACAAAACATATAAATGTCAGTGTTGTCTGAATAGGGCATCCTTTTCCTAGGTAGACGTGAAGCCTTATCCCTGATTCACAATGACCTTAGATAGTCATATAGTCAGTTTCACATTTTTAATTATAGTCTTTCACATATAATTCTAAGTTAATTTTTTTATTCTTTGGTACTTTCCCTTTTTCTCATATTTATATATTTATCAATTTCCAAATCAAATGGTGTGATTTATTGCATATTTTATGCATTTTGATTTTACTCAGTAGTTTATCATAATTAAGAATAAAAATATCTTAATCCCAAATTAGATCAAACATATTGGTGAAATTGACATGAATCAAACATGTAACCTTTTGAGAATAAAATTTAATGCCATACAAAAATAGGGGACATTGTTTACCTGCAATTTTGACAACTTTTCAATTGAGAATATTCCATGAAAAGATAATCATCATGACAATGGAATGGCTAATGTAGATTATTTAATACAATTTTAATTAAATGATGATAAATCAATATTCACTATACGTAACTTACAAGATCTATAAGTTTCATATGCATATTTAGTCTCATTATCAGTCTTGGATACTACACATAGTGTTCCAAAGGATCAAAATGGTTTTCTCATATATATAATTATTTGAATAAATTAGTTACACCAAATAATTTTACCATAAATGATAAGATGAAATTATAAAGACACACACTTTAATATGTTATTATTGGGGGGGATTTATTTAAATAGTCATTTTATGGACAACTACTCTAATGCTAAAACTCTAAGGGGGTTAAATTAATAAGACAAAATGTACATGACAATGAATGTGATAAACATTTTAGTGAAAAGGTAGTTTCATATAAATTAATTAAACTAGGATATTATTGGCCTAATATGTAGCATGAATTTTAGTAATATGAAAAAGTATGTGAAAAATACCAAAGGCATATTAATTTAAACCATGTACCTTCACATGAACTGCAACCTATCATTTTACCTTGGCCATTTACATTTTTTAGGTTTAATTTTGTAGGAAAAATGAATTCAAAGTAAAAACTTGGGCATAAATTTATAATTATAACTATTGAATATAAAAGTGGGTTGAATATATACTATTATAATCTACTATAGGGTAATACATATGCCATTTTTTATGATGTATATCATCTCTCACTTTGGGCTTCCTTTGATTATCATTACAAACAATGATTCATTTTTCAAGAATAAAACTATCAAAAAACATTGCACTAAATATAATATTCAACACTTGTTTTATACCCCTTATTACCCTCAGTGTAATGGACATGAAAAATCTATAAATAAGATGATAAACAAAATATTGAGTAAGATAGTTACTAAATTTGGTGATGATTGACTTAACCTAATATATTTTTCACTATGCACTTATCACATAAGCATTTTCACACCCATCAGGGCTACTCCATATTCCTTGGTCTATGGGACAAAATTTATACTTCCATTATAATTAAAAATTCCATATGTATCATTATCCCTCAAAGGGATTATTACAAATTATCAATACAAATAGAAGTGTTTACATAAGTTAGAACAATTGGATAATACACACATATAGGTAGGATAACATCTAAGAATATATCAAAATCTCATTTAAAAGAAATATAACAAAAGGATCACTAAAAATAATTTAAGGATGGTGAATTGGTTTTAAATTAAAATCTAATTAAAATTAATGTAAAATAATAAAACCAAGGGCAAGTTCAAGCTACATTGGTTAGGGCCATATATCATTACAAAAAGGTTGAGTACAAAATTTTATCTTTGGATTTGCTTGAAGGAAAAAAATCAAGAATCCAATGAACATTATGCATCTATGATGGTTATATACTTAAATAATTAATATATTCAAAAGTATAAAAATTTAGAATATTTCAAAAAATTCCTAAAACTAGGAACTATGCATGTTATGTCTAATTCATTTGCATTAGTTAATTTTGTGCTCAGTATATGAAATATTTATTTATAACCAATTTCATATCAAATATGCTTCAAAAATGTACTTGAGTGAGTTTCATAATGTACATATTGTCCCTTATATATGCATTTTTAGGTGGTGATATTGTCTCAAACCCATAAACTTTACACAGATAGAATCACTCTAACCTAGATAGTAACACACTATGCTCTTATCAAATTCTAGTATTCTTATCCTAGTGAAAACATTATCTACCTTTTTAAATTCAAACTAGTCGCATGCATTCGATAGCTTATCTTTATCTCATCAAGTTCACTAAGGTCATCCTTTTACACATGTTATATCATTTTATGACTATCTTATTTTATTCTATTTGGGTATTTTCATAGAAAATAGACAAACTGATAAATTATTTTAAAGGAATGACATTATTTAGATTTACACTAAAGTGTAGTCAATACTATAGATTTTTGTAATTTAACATGTGTAATAAATATAGAAAGTAAAAAGTAGCTAAGGGGTAAAATAAATCATATCTTGTTTGATGTTATATTCTAGAATATGACAATGATCAGGAATCATCATAGGACTATAACAAAGATTTGGGTTCTATCCATTTTGAGGTCTAACTATGTTTAACCATGATACACTTGCATCCAAGTTGGACACCTACATTGATCATAGTATCCTGATGTGGATGATAGTGTCCACACCATAATATATTTCCATTTTCAAACCCTTTAGTTGGGTTTTTTTTCATTTCACTTAGTGTATTTAGATCTTGTGAACAATCTATAGTTATTAGTGTATTGATCAAAAACCTAGGTTCATTCCTCTTTTTCCTTGAATGATGCCCTAGGAAAAATGGGTTAGTGATCACACAGTGGAAATTTGACCCTAAATACCTTCCTATCAATGAGCACTACCTACATAGACAATACTCTAAATAAGGCCTCATACTAATTTAGTTCTCCCCTATGTGTTGGCTTATGTGTGAATCATGAAATATGTGGAAAGTAAGTGAAAAAATGACCTAGCTTGTAACTTGGAAAATTGGGCTCTTAGGTTAATCATTTAGTATTTTAAACATGTGTATGTGTTTTTTGTATGACTAATATAAGAATAAGAGAAAATAAGAAAGATTTTGATTTATTAAGTACTTGATTGAATGTTTTAATAAGTTGCCTTGGTTTATCCTATTTGAGGATAATGAGGAGTGATTATTAATATATAACACTCTTATCAATAAATGTCTCACATTAAATCACTTATATTTACCATTAGGATACATTTTATTTTTAAATTAGATGACTTTAGGTCAGTTCGCATCTATATTATGCTAGGATACTAGCCTAGACACAAGGGTCTAGGATTGACACTTGTGTGTTGGCAGTCAAAGGACATGTATAGGCTAAAAATGTATAAGGTCATAAGGTAAGTATAGTTTAAGCATTATGGGAAAGATAAAAGTTATGAGTCATCAGCATAAGACTATTTTTACCAATAGATAGGATAAGGGGTAGAAGATAGAGTAGATGCAAGACTTTTGAAAGTGAGAAAGGTCCATAAATGAGAGGAACAACCAAATTTTGATTTTTATAAGTGTAAAATATTGAGGTGTTATATAATCCATAAATATCATCTGCATTTCCCCTCCCCCATTTAATCTAGTAATAAAATTATTAGTTTAAAGGAGAATAAATGCATACCTATGTATGTATAACACACATTGTCTTTACTTGAGTCCAACTAGAGTGTTTTATTAGTGATTGATCTACAACAAATATCATGTTAAAATACATAATTAGTGTATATAATCTGAAATTGAAAGCCTTGAAAAGATTGAAATTGAAAGAGAAAGTTTTAGGATTACACCTATGTATCAATGCAACTACTTACCTTTTAGAAAATTTATTTAAAAAGATGTATCATTGTAGAGATCTAAAACTTATATTAGGAAAAATATATGTAAATATATAAAGTTCATATGTAAAAGGAGATATAGAGAGATTGGAAGGCACATACCCCCAACCTTGGAGAAAAGGTGAGTTACCACCTTGCAGTTGAGATTAGATCAATTGTGTAACCCAATAATACTTATAACTTGGTGATTATGAGTGAAAAAAGTCAACTCATACTATCAAAATAGTGAGTCTATATGATACAATCAATTCCAACCTAAAAACTTGGAAAGATTGAATGATTTAATCACCTCAACCATACCAAAAGAGAACTAACTACTGAAGTAGATTGGATCAATATAGTTCATAAAAGTCCATCTTGGTGGGAGATGAAAATCCATAGACTAGTATTTTAAAACCTGAATTTCATTTTTATTTTGTAATATTAGGTACACATTGCATAGAATATGCACCTTATAAATGTTTCATTATGAAATTGTGTATAAAAATGGTACCATTATATATAATTCTATCATAAGTGTGAATCTAAATTATATAACTATGTGCTTTGGCCCATTCAAAAACTATGTAAGTTTGGAGAACATGATTCTAAAGCATGCCCCTAGCATATATGGAGAAATATGAAAACTAAAATAAGTGCTAATGTGGAGGAGATGTTTCCAAAACATGCCCTACTGAATCTAGGCGTATCAAATACTGAGTAAGTGTGGAGAATATGCTTCTAAATCAAGCCACATTGAATCTAACAATTGTGCCAAATGTGAGTAAGTTTAGATAACATACTTACAAATCACTCCCCTACTGAATTTGGGTGTGTTTAATGATGAATAAATTTGGAGAACATGCTTCTAAAACATTCCCCCACTAAATCTAAAGACTATGTCAAATGTGAAAATGTGCCTCTATGACATGCCCCCACTGATATTCCCCCTTTGAGGTGAGGGAAGAATATAAACTAGTAGGTACCTCACCAAAAATGATAAGACAAATATATAATCTATGAATGCAACCATGTAGCATATATAATAACATGTCTAGGTAAATGTATCAATAAAGCACATAAAATAATGTGATCACATAAAGGCCTAAGATGAATGATAAATATAATGAAAACATATAGATATAAATAGGAAAATTTCAACAAAAAAATAAGGATACATACAAATCATTTTAAAATAAGTCAACATACAATGGTTGTAGAAGACCACAAACAAGGGGCATGTTCAAATTTTGAAAAATCGAAGGGACATGACTTATTCAAATGTCCACAAAATAAATAATGACATATTCAAATATGCCTACAACAAATAATGACATATTATAATAAAAAATAAATAAAGTAAAGGCATGAGGGCAAAAAACAAAGGATCATATTCAAATGCTCAAACAATTAAGATAATATCAAGGCAAGACACTCAAGGAATTGCATAAAGGACAACATGAGAAACTAGCATAAACATATTATAGTAACCCATGAATCAAATGTGTTAGCAAAAAAATCAAGTAAATAGCATAATCAATACACTATATAATATATAATCATGGATAAAGGCATGTGTAATTACATATGAGCTCAAACATGATAATGAAATATGATCATCAAACCATATAACCTATGTATATCAAGACCAAAGAAGCAGATTCCCCCAATGTCCACATGACATGAGTAGAGGGAAAGCCCAACATCTAAAATAGGAAGATATGATGCATCTATGTGTGCCTATATCACACTCAAGTATAATCATGAAACACATGTATGTAGAAGTAATTGATATGTCATCCATTAATGCAGAACTAACACATAAATGCCAAAGAGATAATATAAAATGTTTATTATGAAAATGTTTTTGGATTTTTGAATATTTTTTTGATTTTTTGGGGTATTTTTGAATATATGAAGAGGAAAGATCTATATACACATAATATTTTCAAACTTTTATCAATTAATGATGCTTCTTATCTAGTAGGAACCCATCAAATCTCAATCTCTCTAAGTGCACACCATAAGTGGTATATTGGGAAAGGGGTGGGTAGACCATTATTTCTTTATAAGGTTGGTTTCCCTTTTTCCACTTATTATCTACACACTTGTCTCCTAAAAACCATTTCCCTAATCTTTTTTTTCTCTCTTGTATACTCATATAGTCATTTCTTACATTTCATCCCCCTTTTCCTAACCTAAAACCCCTTTTGATAGTTTATAGTACTAGGTCAATTAGGATGACTTTATACTCTTATTGTTGAAATTCATTTATGATCTAGGTCATCTCTTGGCTGACTTAGCCTATGACCTAGTGAATTTTTGTCAATAATAGTACTAGGTCGACTGGGTCAACCTTATCAGCCAAAATTTTTGGAAGGGCTTAGGGTTAAATCCACTTGTATAAACAAGATCATTTTTCCATTATTTAGATAAGATAAGATGAATTAAGAGATATTATGTATCTACTTATCCACCATTCTACTTGAGGAGCAAGCTTAGAGTTTCAAACTTTGTTTGGAGATATAGATCATGTCTTATGGAGAAGTCTTTTAGATGAATTGATAGGTTGCGTATCCTAGAGATGATTTATCCTTTTCATCCTTACATACCAAAACAACCTCTTATGAATCACCTTGTCCAAGGGAGATATTAAGGCTCAATAGGTTCATCTTAAAAGGTAAGTATTCCTAACTTTATTCTTCCTTTCTTAAGAGTAGATAGATACACATTTGTACTTCTCTTCTATGCATTAGGATTATGTATACATTGACATGAGTATATGTCTTATATGCATGTTTAATTTTAGTGTTTATTACCCCCACTTTGTGCCATAATATTTGGTGAGAATTAGATTAGACTTTCCTTTAATTGTTATTAGTTTAGTGAATATGGAAACATAGGGCTTAGTTAGGGTTATTTCATGATTTCACTTGATTGAAATCTTTGTAATCCTCCCTAGTATTATTATTGTGATAAGAGATACCCTAATTGGGTTTGCCAGATCTACATATTGATCATGTCCTAATTATCTAATGTATCCCCAATTGATAGTGTAAGTATGATCTATATTTTTCAAGTGGATTGATTTATAGACATGATGCATTTTTGATTGCATACATTCTAGTGAACCTAACGTGAATCTAAACCTTACAGGTTTTCTTTCACATTTTTTATTTTCTATCATTTTATTTATTACTTTTCTATCATTTTATTTGTGATACTAGGTCTACAGGGCTGGTATAGTTTCTAAATTCTTTGTAAAGGTTTAACACATAGTTATATATAAAACAATTTTTTTATTTATGTCGGTCTTTATTATATATGAGTTACTAGGTCAAATAGGTTGACATAGTAATCTTATAGGCTTCCAAAAAACATAGGTCAACTAAGCTAGTATAGTATTCTAGACAACTTATAAAAAAAATACTCGGTCAACCAGGATGGTATAGTATTCCATACAACTTCTAGAAAACATACTAGGTCGACCAGGTAGTATAGTCATCTTCACAAGCTTCATAAAATAGGGAATTGCATAACTAGTCAACCTAGTCGACATTATTGGTAAAATTTATAAGTAACATTCAAGGCATTTAAATAGTAATCTCATATTCCTCAACATCTTCTAACCCACCAAGGTTCCTTTTTATCTTTCTCTTTCATTTTAATTATTTCTTATAGTTTTATTTTACATAGTTTGTAGTCTTTAAAACTAACCTCATACAACAAACTAGGTCAACCTAGTTGACCTAGTTCTATATTATGTATCTTGTATGAAAGACTATGTGAACCCTAATAACATAGTTCTTAAAGACTCTTTCTTCAATAGTATAGTAGCAACACTATTGAATCTATTATATAATGTTTTCATACACTATCATTTGAATCAACATTTTACTAGGTTTCAAATTGAAAATTGAAAATTAAAAACTATATGCTAGTAATTACTTCACACTTTCACTTTTAATTTTTTTCATTCTTTGATTAGATCATATAGTCTAATTAGGTGGTTTTTTAATATACCATTTACTTTCATTTTTTTTCTCTTTCTTACACACACTACCAAATCACATAATTTCAAAACACATTTAAACATTTATCTACCCAAGACCTACTTACTTGGATTTCATCACCAAGGGGGAAGCCAACTTGGTTTTTTGGCTAAGCATAAACATATGGTTAATGGTATTTATTGTTAAATAAAATAACACCCTTATCACTACAAGATTATGAAGTGAGGTGGTAGGCCCCAATACCAAGCTAGTACCATTGCCAACACAAATCCCTTTCAGCCTAAACATCATGAAACCATCCATAAAATACTTTCTAATTCCCTAATTTTGATCAACTTCCCTATCACACTTAAAATAAAACTTAATAATCTAACAACATTCAAGATGACCACTTAGTTAGAAAATTATTTTCAAGTTGACTACTTGCTCTTTGATCATTGTATGTTGTATTGCAAATTGGCTAGTATTGGTGCAAGGTTTTATGTTGTGTGCCTCAATTGGATCATTCTCATTGACCAAAATTGACCTTGTGTTTCCTTTCATTTCTTACTTTCAAAGTGTGTATATATATATATATATATATATATATATATATATATATATATATATATATATATTCCTATTTAAATACATTGTCATTTTGTTTGACACAATCTCTTACATACTATCTTTTTCCCTTGCCTATAGTACTAAGTTGACCTGGTCAACCCAATATTCTTTTTTACTTCTCAGGATATAGTACTAAGTTTACCCTATTGACTTTGTATCCTTATCAGGTTGTTCTTTGTCCCATGTTACAGTACTAGGTTGACCCTTATGACTCTGTATCCTTATTTACTTAGTTTTTTTACCTTGTTTCTAGTACTAGGTTGACCTAATTGACTTTTTCCTCTTATCTATATCCTTTTAGCCCTTATGCTTTTGAAACTATTCTATGTGTGGTTATCTAGTCTCATTTGATAATGATGACATCTTTTCAAACTTTGCTTATTAAAGAAAATTTCATCATCAAGGATTTAGATCATAACCTCACTTATTTTATTACTTTAGATGAATTTATTCACTCTCTTCCTTCATATTTTCCTAATCCAAAACCATTCACTACACAATGTAATGTAGTTGAGGTCATTCATCCTAGTCCTCCTCCTAATACCAGTATTGGGAATCCTCCACCCAATACCCTTCCTTCCACAAACACTAATAATCCCCCTCCTAACAAAACTAATACCCCACCTTAAAATACTAATGCAAAAATCAACACAACTTAAATTCTTTCTCAAATAGTTCATAAAAATAAACATCATACAAATAACTAATCATTTCCAAATGATGAAAATGCAACAATATTTATTACACATGACTTGTTAGCCACCTCAATTCATCATATCTCAACCAAATTAAAATTTTATCACTCCTCCTCTTAGAGATTTCAATGGGAATATCATCCCTCAACCTCCAATGAATAACAAAATGCTTCAACATATTCAAGATGAACCTTTATCCCCATTCATTGCATCCATATATATTTGAAACATTTCTCCAACTATCACATATAATGGGACTAAGGACCCTACTATATTTATTAAGTATTTTGGTAATCTCTATAAGGACTGGGTCCAAACTAACACTTTCGCTCCCACCAAGCTCTTATCTAAAACATTTGTTAGTGATGCACTTGAATGGTACAACCAACTTCCTAGACATTCCATCTAAAAACTGTAGGATTTATTCAATTATCTAGTGAAGGAATTCCAACATGATGACATTACTAAAAATTACCTTAGCCATTTCATCAATGCCAAACAACTTCCTAATGAATCTTCTCACACTTTCATCAAATTATGGAAATATCTAGCTCATAAAGTTGACCATAACATGAATAATGATACTCTTTTAAAAGTATTTATTATTGATCTTAAATCTCCCCTTCAATACAAAGTTTGAATCTTTTCCCCTAAAACATTAGAATAATCCTTAGACCAAGAAAAAAGGTAATACTTTCTTTTGACTCAATTTTAAACACCTCAAACAACTAATAATGAACCTTTATAATAATTTTCTCATAAAATTTATTCATACAAGCCTCCCTAACCTCAAAATGGAGCATCCATTTTAACTATTTTTAATCTAACCCACCCTCCCTTGAGTCTAGATAAACTTAAGAAGAAATTGCCACCCTCTAAACCCATTATCTTTGATCCTTCCAACTCTCCTCCAAAATGGTACAATCCTAATAAATTTTATTGATGGCATGCTACTATAGGTCATTCTCATGAGTCTTTTCATGATCTTCACCAATTTCTTCTTTCTTCCTTTATTGGTCCACATTTCAGTCTTGATACTCTCACAAAACAATGTTATCAAGACTATCTTTAAGCTTCTCAAATTCAATCTAAAGAATCACAATCACATTAACATCAACTACTTAATGAACAACAAAACTTATCCCATACCTACACCTCATCCACTAATGTTGTTCAAACCATAGTTGATTATTAGTCCTACACCAACAAGGAAAGGATAGCTAACATGAATAACTTTAAACATATCATTGCATCCATTGAAACTCAACTTCTTAGGTCACATAAACCAAAAGATTACCTAATTCAAATGCCTACTCCAAAGCATACCATACATGTTATCCCTTTACCTCCTCTACCTATTCATACCTCTCCTACACATATTATGTCAAATTAAATATCCTTAAAATCTAACAAACCAACACATTTATCTATCTCCAAATACACGTAACAATCCAATGCAAATAATTTTAATGCTTCAATATTGCCTCACTCAACCTCATATGTTGGGGCATCTTGCAATTCACATCCACACATCCCTTTAGACTTTGGGGCATCTTGTGATGCCCATGCCTACATCCACTTACTCATTGGGGCATCTTATGATGCCCACTCTTATCTTACAATGCATAATAGCTAACAAATTTAGCTTCAAGAAACCTTCTAAGACTTATAGACTTGTATTTCATAGGCTCATCTTTGATAAAGATGTAATCATAGATTTTACTTGTTATTTTTGTCTCATGTTTCTTTGTTTTTGTGAACTTTATCTATTTTAGTCACACTTTACTAACATAATTGTCACCTTTGGGTTTTATGGTTTTCTTACAAATTAAATTTATCATTTGTTTTCATTTTGGCTCTTATATATCTCTTTCATTTCTATCTTTTTATGCCATTCTTTACCTTAGTAGCTTTATGCTTATTTTTCCCCTTATTTAACATTCACCTCATTGTTGTTCACCTTGTGAGTTGAAATGTAATACCATGGATAGGACTTGGCCTTCCTAAAAAATTTCCACATTAAAACATATTTAAAGCACCTTTTGGGATGACTACTACTTTCATTGGTGCTTGTGTTAGATCTGTTTTAAGTTATTATTACTTCTCTAGTGACATGACTATCATAGCATGGCCCCTTCCCTTTTATAACACTATTTTACCTCCTTGTGATCAGCTATGAGAATATTCATCATTGTATCACTTATTGTATAGATGGATATCTTATGATCCCCATATTTCCCTTCTCTCCTTTTCATTTGAGTCTCACATCAATCAATTTTGAGATTACACACTTACTTGTGGGCAATTATATGAGTCTTTAGACACCTTATTCTTTAGGTCCTTTTCTCTAGTGACCAAGTATAATATCTCTTGTGTGTGTCACCTATTTCACTAATGTTTGTTTCTTTGAATCCATATGGAGGAGGAGGAATGTACAAAACTACAAGTTAAAAGCCAAATCATAAAATACAAATAAAAGGAAATGATTCAAAGGCAAAAACAATCTTAAAAGTTAGATCACACCAAAAGACATGATATATATTTTTCACATCTCCTATCTTAGTCAATTCTCAAACTCCATAGTTGGCCTCATGATAGAGCTAAGGTCCATTAGGGTGTGGTAGGCCAGTAGACTGGGGTAGGGAGTCCCATTATATCGTATATAATCTAGTTCCACCTAATTTATCATGAAAGTAACCAATATTTGTGTTATATTGATAACTCTATAAGGGGACCTGAGGAATGGGGAACACATTTTGGGAAGGTAGGTCTATTTTAATTTTCATGCATATAGCCTTCATGGGTTGATATATGTACTTCACTTATTGTCCCAATCTTTGTGTTCATTAGTCAAAATTTCCTAAGTCCTTGATGTTGATAGTTCTTATCCTTTTTCAATTGCATAATGTGTCTCATTCCTGCTAAGGATGTTTACATCATCCATTTTGTGCCTCACATTACTTATTCATATCATATTTTTCTTACATTCCCTTTGTTGGATATTTTTTTAGCTAATCACATCTACCTTATTACACCTCTTGGTTTATATTTTGTAATTTATATTGTAATACCTTGGATATGAATATGCCTTCCTCACAAACACCCTTACAACATTTTCTTACCACGCCATCTCATTATCATACTAGTCATGTCATTAGGTGTTTTTATTGTCTTACATTGTATCTTAGAACAAGCACTAAGTTTGAGTTTTCATCCTTTAAAGATTTTGATTTTCATCTATTTATCATGTTTTTGTTTTCTTTTTTTGGACTTTATTTATCTTAAATATGACATTTGGCATTCTTACATGTTTCCTATTTATGTATGTTTTCTTCATGTTTGTCTCACACATTGATTTAAATTTCATTTTTATTCATTCATGTTTTTCCTTTATGTTTGATTTGACATGCTCATCTTACATAGGGTTACTTGTCACTTACATATCTTTATTAGATTTTTAGTGCATTAATATTTCATTTATCATTCATGTTTTACATGCTTCCCAACATGATTTACATTCTTTTTTTCCATTTATGTTTTACATGATTTCTAACGTGATTTAGTATGTTCTACATTATTTTTTGCCATTCATGTTTTACATACTTCCTAGCTTTATTTAGTATGTTCTACATTATTTTTTCTTTCCATGTATGTTTTACATGCTTTCCAATGTGATTTAATGTGTTCTACAATCATTTATCATACATTTGCCATCATTTTTTCACTCATTTGCCTTCAATATTTTAACTTTGCCTTAATAATCCTAATTTTCTAATTTTATCAAAGCCTTTCATATCATTGTCTCTAATAATTATTTTCCCAAACTATAAAATATTCCAAAATCATGATGTCATAGAGAATCTTTTCTGCAACTATATGCCTATATTTCAAAAATATATATTTTTTGCTCTTTTTTGCACAAATATCTATAGGGTCACCTAATGTTCCTCATATTGGATGCCTTCAAATCTCTAATAGTCTCCTTTATCTATATCACTAAGTTAAGTAAAGGTATGTTTTTTTTCAATTATTCTCTTTCATTTATATTATTTACTCCTTACTACATTTTACTTAGCATCAGTGTTATGTGTCAACATGTTCTATTCATTAAGCACCATCCCATGTTACACTCACATAACATGTGATGAGATTTGAGTAGGGAATATGTACACACATAATATTTTCAAACTTTAATAAACTAATTATTATCTCTATCTTATAATAACCCATCAAGTCTCAATATCTCTAAGTGGACACCCTAAGGGGTACACTAGGAAAGGGATGGGTAGACCATTAGTGCTTCATAGTATTATTATATTGTTTACCACTTGTATCCTAAAAACCATTTCCCCAAGCTTGTTATTCTTTCTTGTATACTCCTCTAGTTATTTCCTACCTTTCATCCCCTTTTCCTAACCTAAAACCCCTTTTGACAGTTTATATTACTAGGCCAACTAGGCTGAACTTGTACTCTTATTGGTGAAAATCATTTAGGGTCTAGGTCAGTGCTTGGCCAACCTAACCTGTGACCTAGTGAATTTTTGTCAATAATAATACTAGGATGGTTGGGTTGACCCTGTTGACCAAAACTTTCAAAAGGGCTTCGAGTTAAATTGGCCTACATATAAAAGATCATTTTACCATAATTTAGAGAAGAGAATAAGTAAGATCTATTTACATATGCTTATCCACCATTCTACTTGATGAACAAACTTAGGGTTTCATACTTTCTTTGGAGATTTAGATCTTGTCTTATTGAGAAGTCTTTTGGATGCATTGATAGGTTGTATATCCTAGAGATAATTTATCCTTGTAATCCTTACACACCAAAACAACCTCTTATGAATCACCTTGGCCAAGGGAGATATTGAGGCTTGGCAGGTTCATCTTCAAACATAAGTATTGCTAATTTTTTTCATCCTTTGTAACAGTAGATAGATATACATTTTTACTTTTCTTCCATGCATTATGATTTTGTATACATTTAAATGATTATATGTCTCATATGTATGTTTAATTTTAGTGTTTATTACCCCCATTTTATTCCATAAGCTTTGGTGAGCACTAGATTAGACTTTGATTTACTTTTTATTAGTTTAGTTAATATGAAAACATAGGGATTATTTAGGGTTTTTGCATGATTTTTATTGATTGGAGGCTTTGAAACCCTCCCTAATATTATTTTTTTGATAAAATATCCCCTAATTGGGTATAAAATATCAATATATTAGTCATATTCTTGATTATATAATCTATCCCCAATCGTAAGTGTAAGTATGATCTATATTCTTTGAGTTAGGATTGATTTATAGACATGATGCATTTTTTATTGTGTAAAAGATCATCTTATAATATCATCCAAAGGATGGTCATAGGTATCTCCCCACTTTAAACCTAATGCAAGGAATTAGTGCTACTGTCAAGGGTCATGTATATGTGTAATATCTATCACTATAATACTTATGATGTTTTATGTATGTATGATAGGACTCTAAGGTGACTAAGTAGTAATATTAGGAATATGGGTTCATGGCACCCATTTCTTTATACTTTATGGTTTCTTTAGAATAATAATAGTAGAAACATGTTTAGGCATTTTAGATGTTTGAATATGGTTTGTAGTATAAAATATTTCAATTTAATGAAACTTTCAATTTAGTGGTAATGAATTAATCACCATATACAATAAAATTTAGATGGAAATAAGAATTCTTGACTATAATGATCATATGGTAATATAAATATTGGTTTTGATTTTGTCACTAATTCTAAAATATCTATGTAAGTATCCTAGTAAGATATATGTATCTATTTAGGTTCTCATATTTTTTGTGGAAGTACATCCCCTCCATGTGTCCCTCTATTTAAGACTTGATCAACCAATGGTTCCTTGGTAAGATTAATTTGGGAGTGATCAGTTCTGGTAGAGAATACACTAGGAGAAGGACTTATACTAGTGGTTATCTTATATGAAGGTTGATGGACCATGTGTTCCTCAAAAGGAGTAGCATGGGATGGATCAACCCTATTATATGATCCTTTAGGATAAGTATGTGAAATATTTTATAGATATGTCTTTCTGATATACAATGATTCCTTGATTGGCTAACTGTGTAATCTTTTTCTCAAGAGAAAAACACTTATTTTCTTTGTGCCTGTTAACACCATGATAAGTGTAAAATTGTTATCCTTTTGCCTTTTTAAATTGGTGTGGTATATAATTTAAATTAGGAGTAATTATTATTCATTTATCTAATAGTGGTGCAATATATCATGTGGTCAATTGTGATACCAATTAAACTAAAGAGGTTGTCATTTGTTATATATGTATGATCTAACTATCAGAGATACTTTGTAAGCATGCTTATTTATTTTATTAAACGCCTTTATCATTTATTACTTGAAATATACTCTTGGTTCAACAGAAGGTGTTTGAATCGGTTCATGATATTTTCTAACCTTTTTATTTGCCTTAGAAACATGATTCTGATCATGCATAGTTTTTGCTGAAGAGATAGTCAAGCTCACTTTAAAGTGCATTAGATCACATGCATATTTTTGAACATTCAAATATAATGACTTAAATTAATCAAAGGTCTTGTGAAATTACCTTTCTCTAAGTGGATAAAGAAGACCTCAACTAAATATAAATTGTATTTCCAAATCTGAGGGTGTATAATTTAAGGTATAGAAAGTATCCTTAAATCAAATAATATAGTCTTGTATAAACCAAAATTTTATTTGTGACAATGCTTGAAAATGTTCCAATGATAACTTAGGTAAGTTATAACGATGAAAAACTAATAAAAATGAATCTTCAATTATTTTAAAATTTGATAAAGAATCATTTGGAAGACTAGAAAAATAATCAAGATCCCCTTGGTTTAAGCTACTATGAAAATCCTTTAAAATCAAGCATCCATTTTTGGCCCAATGTTCAAAAGAGTGTATATAGTATTAAAAATAAATATAATGATCCCCTTGACTACCAAAGGAGGATAACTTAGACATAATAAAGTTCAAAGGATAAGGATGTTCAAATACATCCTTACCAATAGGTTGCTTTGTAATATATTCTCTTCAAAAATGGCCTCATGAGAATAAATTTGTAGCTTAAGAGTATTGACTTCTTATTGAAAATATCCCATGATATTCATAATATATAACATGTCATAATAATGGGTTAAATCTTTTATTAGTGGTTATAAATTACCATGCACATGGAACATAGTAATGATTGAATCTTTTCCACTTTCAGGAAGGGGGGTCACCACATGGATTTACAACATGTTATAAATAGGTAACCACGGTTGAAGAGTTAATTATATCATTTATTATATCATGAATTTTGATAGCATTTTCATTACAACATTTTATGTTATTTAAAATCCTGTGACATTCAACAAGATTAGAGTAAAAAATTTGCTTGTAAACATTTACTCTTTTTATCAGAATGTGTAAAGGAAGAAAAGAAACATCTGTTATTTTGTTTACAACATCATGAGAGGGAAGAATTCAACTTGAACTTTCAGATTTAAATTTTAAATGAGGGAGAGAATATGCAATGTTGGTTTTAATTGTCTTTGACTTATATGACTTGATCTTCAAAAAATATCCATGAAATATACTTGGGACTTTACTTGTGTCCCCAAACAATGCATGTTTTGTATTCATTTCCTTATTTTTCATGTGCACTCTCATTTTTTTATTCAATCAAGATGATGGGAGATATAAGACATGCATTTTCAAATTAGAGGGGTGGAATAAATTTGACTATTTTCATTTGAATAATCCAAAGAAGGAATGTAATTTTTAACATGAATATTACATGGAGAAGAAGGCACACACTTTGTTTCATCAACATTTACATCATGAGAGATAGAGGAGGAACATTCAAATTTTTTGATGTTTTCATCATTATAAAGGGAAGAATCACACTCACTTTATGAAGTAACTAAATAATGTATGCATGAAAAATTTTGATTTTATATATCATGAATGCTACATTTTACATATCTATTGTATCATAATTTTAAAAAATCATAATTAAATTCATATTTGTTAACACTTGAAACCCATCATTATTGAAAAGTATAAGAATGAGATAAATTTCATAGCTAAGGGGGATATTTTCACACTCAAAACTACAAGAAGAAATGTCATGATCATTATCTTGCTCATTTATATTTGCATTCACATCATTGGTTCTTTCATTATCATAGTTGTAAGAAAAATGGGATTTATCCTATTTTTGATATTATATAAGATATTCATATGCAATACATTGATCATCAATCACATTAAATAAATTATCACAAAGATAATTCTTCCTTGCATAGCCTTATATTAGTAACTCCATAAGGATTTTAACTTTCAAGAAAACTATGAAGCACACAACCACTAGTGACAAAACAATAATGTAACTAATAACTATACCCATACAAATAAGAGAGAGAAAAAATAGATTTAAAAATGAAATATAGAAATATTAAATGAAATTTTTTTGGAGGAGAAAACCCTACACAAAAAAAGACTTTTGGCTTAATAACAGAGGATGGGTTCACTAAATGTTTATTATTTTTGTGTATTTTTCATAGAAAACACACAAATCGATAAATTATTTTAAATGAATGATAATATTTATATGTACACTAAAGTACACTCAATAATATGGATTTTCCTCATTTAGTTAATATGAATATAAACTAAGGGATAAAAGAGAGCATATCTTGTTTGATGTTTTGTTATGTAATATGAAAATGATTAAGATTCATCACAAGACTATAATAGATATTTTTTTTCCATTCATTCTAAGTTTAAACTACATTTAAACACTATACACTTACATCCAAGTTGTCACCTACACCGATGATAGTGTTCTAATGTTAATGTCAGTTTCTAGACCATAATATACTCCATTTTCAAATCTATCAGTTGATTTTTTTATTTCCTTTCATTTGGTGTCTTAGATATTATGCAAAGGTTGTTGTTCTTATTTTATTGATCAAAACCATAGGTTCACTCCTCTTTACCTTTGAATGATGCCCTAGGAAAAATGGGTTAGTAGGAATACAATGTTAAGCTGACCCTAAAGACTCCTTTATCAATGAGCACTACATACATATATAAGACTTTGAATAGGGCCTCATACTAATGTAGTTCTCCCATACATTTTGGCTTATGTGTGAATCATGCAATATGTGAAAAGTAAGTGCAATAGTGACCTATCTTGTAACTTGGAAAATTGGGCTCTTAAGATGATCCTTTAGTACTTAAACCCTATGTAAGTGTTGTTCTTATGACTAATATGATAATAGGATAAAATAGGAAAAAAGATTATTTATTGAGTTCTTGATTGAATGTTTTGATAAGTTACCTTGGTTTGTGCTAGGAATGAATGAGGAGTGATTGTGAATTTATACCACTCCTATCAAGAAATATATCACACTAAATAGCTTATGCCAACTATTAGGATACATTTCATTTATAAATTAGATGACTTTAGGGAGCTGGGTACTTACATCAAGGTAAGACACTAACATTGACATAGGGGTTTGGGACTGATGCTTGTGTCCTAGAAGTTAGAGAAAATGGATAGGCTTAAAACTTGAAAAAGCATAAGATAAGTATATTTTAATAATTTTGGGAAATATATAAGGCTTGGGTCATCAACATAGGACTGTTCAAACCAAGAGATAAGCTGAGGGTCACAAGATAGAGCAGATGCAAGACTTCTAAAAGGAGGAAAGGTCTAGAACTAAGAGGAACAACCAAGCTCTGAGTTTTCCAAGTGTATAATTTGAGGTGTTATATAATCCATAAATATCATCTACATATCCTTATTGTTCCTACTTCATATAAATACATTATGAAAAATATATTTATATTTCTCACTTAGATTTACATTGTTATATTACTCGATACCTAAGTTACTAAATATCATGATGTTGTAAGTTGATTATATAGATCAAATTTGGTTATTCATGCATTTTTTTCATTTTTACTTTATTGATTCATATCTTGTGTGTATTTAAATTATTTGGATTATGTATGTTTAAAGATGTCCTTAATTTTGGATTTAAGCCTTTTTGTGCTTTAATCTGTGTGAGTGGCATTAACACAAATCCCTTGTATGTGGTCCCTTGGCCTTCTTCTTGCATGTCTTGTGAGATTTTACATGTACTCTTTATGTGTGTGTCATCTCTATGACTCATGTTTGCTCAATATGCTCAATTTTCAATATCATGCATCTTTTCAATTTTTAAATGCCATGATGGATATCATGAATCCTCCCCAAGTTGCTCTATATTAATTTCATATACTTGTGTAATCATATAAAAATTAAATATGAGTGCCAAGGGTGTTACTTGAGACCACCCATCCCTAAATTAAGCCTAAACCTATCTTAGGGCCTATTTAGACATTTATTTAGCCTTCATGTGGGCCACCCACATCCCTAAACATCACTAGAAAGGTATCAAACCCTTAGTTTAGTATCATATCCCTTAGTGACTTAGGTTCTACCACATGGACACTAACACCATAATTTGAATAGTAGCACCAATGGCGCTAGTGTCTAAATTTGGGTGTTATTATCCTTTTTCTACCCTTGGTCACCAATAAATATCTTTTCAAAACAACAATCACCTAAGGTCAGCCTAGACATATTTTAAGACCTGAATAAACATTAGAAAAATATATATACATGAATTTTATCCCTTTAATCACTGGATGAAATTTAGATGTAAATAACACAAACTAGCATAGAAAAAGTTGTGCACAATCAAGGTTATCGATCCCTATTCTACCATAATTATTCATACATCCATTCCAAGCTTAGAATAATCATATTTTCAATCTCAATATCCACTCAAAATAACTCAAATTCTCATTCATACTATCTTTATTTATGCTTACACTGGTAGTTAGGTTGGGAGAACTACAACAGGCTTAATCCCTCCTCAGAGTATTTGTATGTAGGTAACTCCCATCAGAAAAGTGTGTTGAGGATGTCTAGCTTGTCCCACTAACATGAAAATTTTCTAATTGTGCAAATTGGATTCCCTAGAAACATGTAAGTTTAGGGTTTATATATAGAATAAATCAAAACAAGTCATTGATAGGGAATCAAAACTCGTGTGCATAAGAACAAGCTTGGTATACTCAAACATAGGTGCACCCAAAATTTCATAATAGTTATGCATAGAGCACACTAGTGCCAAAATAAGGACTCTAGTACCATTATAACTACTATCTAATTATGGTTATACTATCCAAGAAGGATTTTGACACCTAGATCCTATTTGTGACACTTAAATCACTCCAAATCCTAGTTTGTAGCCTCTAGATCTCCCATCTCAGTCAATTTCTAGTTAAGCACTTATTTACATCATTTATTTCTATTTTTATAAAATTAAAAGTAGCTCAATTATATTATAAATTATTATTTGTATTTATTTCATACTTATACTATAATTTACTATAAAGATACATTTTAATAACCTAGGGCTTACACTCCATAACCCTAAAAAGTTAAATCATTTGGTGAACCCAACTTACTTTGAATACTACTCAAACCCTATCCCTAGATGCTATTATGGTTTTTATCATTTTGTTTCCTATTTTTAGTGTGTATGTTAGGGTTTTTATACCTAATATGTTCTATTCTAGAAACCCTCTTCTAAGTTGTATTGCCAAATTTCATGGATAAAGAAGATTATTTTCCTCCTCTTCATCTTTAAGAGGGTGATATATACTTTCCTTCTAACTAGGTCCATGGTATCACTCCTCCATGAGGTGAGATAACCTATAATACTATTTCAAATGCTTATACTCATCATATTAATGCCTCCACCTCCTCCCTACATGGTGTGTGCTTACATGTTTAATCATAAGCAACTAGGGTTTGCACTTGTGAGACTCTATGTGATCAAATAATCACTATGATCAAGCTAATTACAGAATTAAAAATTAGAATCAACTATTACATAAAAAATTTAAAACATTGGAAAATTAGTTTACAAGACAACAACCTCCAAGGCACACTAGTTTCAATCATGTATATGCATCTTCACCTAGTCAATTTTTGGCAATAAATGTTACATATCAAAACAAGAAATCACAACAAAGTGCATCTATAAATAGTGATTCAAAAAATATTGAAAGATAAAATACAAGTTAAAGTGGTATTTTAAGTAAAATTATTAAATCTAAGTTGATCAACCTACCTCCTCTACATACATCCATTAAGGAGATCTAGATATTATTTTGCATAACATAGAATTCATGTTCATCACACAGATTCATATTTAGCATTAAAAAAAGAATACACAACATATCATTGCTAATGAGGAACATATACAAGATAAATTAGGTAAGCAATCCAAAGTGATAAATGAACATCTTCAAAAAGGGTCAAATTTAAAAATAGTACAAATTTGGTTATCAAAGTCTAACTCAAAAAAAAAAGTTCACAATGCATAATCAGAGGAAGAGGTAGTAAAATAATCACATGTAAATCAAGTAAAAGATACAAATATAACTCTCCATAATGAGGTCCCTCTCTCAAATTAGTATGGGTTTGGTCAAAAATATTTATAATAGTTTGATTATCATGGTCAAGGGTTGAGTAATGCCCAAGGCATGATTACTCCTATTATAGCAGTTGATAATGTTGGTCAAAAAGGTTTGATATTTATTGAAAATCTTATGTAAATCATTTATAGATATATTTTATCAAGTAAAAATATCTAGATACTTAATAAATGTTACAAAAAGATCAAGAATTTAAGTTGTAAAGTCAAAATCATGCTAAGCCAATAAGGATTCTCAATATAGGCTTTCTAGAAAAAGAGCCTCCAAAGCACCATATGCCTATAATAAGCATAATTTCAAAGTTCATAGTAACATAAAATACTACAAAGGAAAAATTTAGAAAGGTCAACTCCCTATGATCATCTAGATATAACAGAAGTCAACACTAGCATTCCAGGTTATTATGATTATTTTGATGTTGACAATGAATAATACTTAAGTTTATAGTACAACTCAATTTAACTATAACATATCAATCACACTGTATGAGACGTTACCTTTATAATTTTTGACATAGGCCACATTGATAATGAGTATCCCATGAGACTCATTAGCTAGTATGTTCTTCCCTAGTTGTACATTGTTCCTCTTACTTTGCTTCTTGTATATAGTTTAATTTTCATGTTCCTTTTGCATAGATTATATCCAAAAAATACACAAAGAAAATAATATGCCAAAACACAAAACATTCAAATATTTACTTAAAAAAAACAAATCATAAATTATATGCATTACCATGTTTACATTTCTTATACTTGCCAGGTAATATATATGCTAGTTATCTTAGTATAGTCAGTTTTTATCATACATACATTTTTCATTTATTCTTTTTGAGTGTTTTCAAATTTATATAATACTTAGTTCCACTACATATATCTAGATTTATTATTATCTACCCACTGGGGGAATATACACAAATACATAGTTTATTCATTTGATACATTCTCCCATTTGGGGGAATATTATATATAGTTTCAATTGTCAGGTTATATCTTTGTAAACTCTATATCATAGATTTAGTAATGTTATATCTTAATATTGATCATCCCACACTACTTAGATTAATTATTAACTACTACTACTTTAGACTCAGCTTATGTACATCTTTGCTCTTATACATATTTGTACCACATGTTCATGCATACTTTTATTTCAATCTTTCTTAGTTTAGACTTGATTTTCTCTATGTTTTACATCTATTTGAGGGAATTTGAATATGCCATTACTCTATAGCTCTAATTCATTTCTTTTCATTGTATATATGCTTTGGACATGTGCACATGTCCGTGTGTGTGCCTTCTTGATTATGTATACGAACATTTGAACATGTCCTTCCATGTGGTTATAATCCAACTTGATTGTTAGTTTTATATGTGGACATTTGAACATGTCCTTGTATGTCTTACTTTCTCAGATTTAGTGACATGTGCCCATATCCCTTGTATTTTTTCCCCTTGGCCTAGTTTACATGCCTCATGTGTGTTATATGTATGCTTTCTTGTATGTGTCATGGCCATGACACTTATCTCTTGATTTTTACACACTCCAATTTTATATTACATGAGGGACCTCTTGCATCTTCCCTTCCTGCTTAGGTGTCATGATGGACATCATGCCCCATCCCCCTAGGTAGTTACTTAGTTTATTACTCATATTTATTGTTCATACACATTGTTATATCTATCTTTAAATCCTTTTGAATCTTATATCTAACATGCATCATACATTAAAAAATTATGCTCAGACTATCTTACATTTTGATGTTATGCATGCACATTATATTGGTTTATTATGAAAATATCATAATGCTCTAGCTAACACACATCTTGCAGAGATTTTGATTTTGAGGACAATTCTTTCATATGTTTAAAAACCCCCCTCAAAATAGGGGGCATTAAAAGATGTTTTTCATAGATATTAGGCTATATAAATGCACTCATAGTACATTTTTTAGAAAATAGGCACAAAATACAAAATTTAGTTTCAAGAAAACCCTGTGGGAAATAGTGACACAAAGATCAATTTTAGTTTCATAGAAATCAATATAGTTGGACACTAGTGCCTAAAGTTGGACACTAATTCCACAAGTTCTATTGTCCAAGATATCGTGTTATTATCCAATAGCTTCTATTTCAAGAAATTATAGATTATCTAGAAAAATATAGTAGTTATAGTTTAGGTTTGCATAGGTTCAATTATATATTACCAATTTTTTCTTAGTTTAGCATAGATTCATACCAATTGAAACAGATTGCATGCTTTTTGTGTGGCATGATCATTCCAATTTCAATTTTAGATACTTAGATACATATTATTACAACTCAATCCAGAATCCATATACTAAAATATTAGATTTAGGGGCTTGTGTGTGGTACATTGTTTTCATATACTCACTTATGCACCAATTGATTAGATGAAATGAAAAAATCCATGTCATTCTCTATGTTGTATACACTAGACACCATGTTATAGGTTACACACTATATTGAATCCTTATTCAATCTGTAATGGTTGGCATTCCTAAGTAGCCCAGAGCCACCTATTATCCCTGAGTGGCCTAGAGCCACCTAATATTTTAGAGTGACCCAGAGCCATTTTATTCAGTTTTAGTTACATCACATAGTTTCAGTTTAGATTCACCTACTACACATGGTTAGGCAATGATGGATTCATAGTATACTTGAGTTCTTGAGACACCTACATGAGAGAGTTGGACACACCATTAGTCCAATCCAGTATATTCACAAGTCATGATCCACCAACTAGGGGTGGGCAATGATGGAGTCAAAACTAGATTGAGTTATTAAGCCACCCACACATTGGGATTGAGTAAGCCATCAGATCAATCCAATTTATTCACTTATCAATCATTATTTACACATACACACATATTTTGTCACTAAGTTTATGAATTGGTTCATGTACCTAGTGAGGTATATTCATTCCTTTCCTCTCTCTTATCTCTTAACTAAGTTTTGTCTCTAATTTTGATATCTCCTAAGTAAGGACTAATCTATGCACATTTTATTTATAGGACACACAATGGAGCATGCTTCACATACTCAAATCTTGATTCAAGGGATTCACCTCTTAGGCAAGTCTAGGTACACTTCATTTTCCTTTATCCTAGTCATTTAACTTTTCTACATTTATAAAATAAAAGGGAGACAAAATGTAATCATCTAAAAATGACACTTGAGTGTTAAGAGTGTTAATGGAGACCACCCATCCCTAGCTTAGACCTAGACCTATATTAGGTCTTATTTAGACATTATCCACACTTAGTGTAGGCTACACACATCTTTAACATCTCTAATGTTTTCCTAGACTCTCACTTTAGCATCATCTCCCATAGTACCTTAGGTTTTGCTACCTGGACACTAACACCATAATTTAGATAGTAGTAATAATGATGCTAGTGTCTTAATTTAGCTGTTATTATCCTTTTACCACCTTTATCAACCAATGGATATATTTTCAAAATAAAAATCACCTAGGTTCAACCTAGACCTCTTTTAAGACTTGTATAAGCATTGGAATACTATATATGCATGACTTTTAGCCTTTTATTTAATGGATGGAAATCAGATGCAAATAACACAAACTAGCTCAAAACAATTTGTGCACAATCAAGGTTATCAATCCCTATTCTACCCTACTTATAAATATATTCATCCCAAGATTAGAATACTCAAGTTTCTAGTCTAAAGCTCTACTTAAAATCGCTCAAACTAGCATTCATACTAGATTCACATATACTTATACCAATACTTAGGTCTAGGAAGAATTAAATTGGGCTTGATCCCTCCTTAGATTATTGGTATGTAGGAAACTACCATCATAGTAGGGTGTTAAATATGTCAAGCCTACCCCATGAACATGACACTTTGGTAATTATGAAAATTGGATTCTCTATCAACATGGAGTTTTAGGTTTTGCATATAAAATTAGTCAAAATAGGGCACTAATAGGGAATCAAAACTTGTGCACATAAGAACATGCTTGGTAGACTCAAAATAGGTACACCTAGAAGCTCAAAATAGTTATACACAGAGGACACTAGCACTAAAATCATGACTTTGATGGTAATAGTACTACTATCCAATTAGGGTGATATTATTCAAGAAGGGTTTTGAAACTTGGATCATATCCATAAGACTCATATTAGGTCTTATCTTAGTTTGTAGCCTATATATCTTGTATCTCAATCAATTTCTAGCTAAGTACTTGTTTACATCATTTATTACTATTTTTATAAAGGTCAAACTAGGTCAATTATATTATAATTCAGTGGTTGTATTTATTGCATATTTCTACCATGATTTATTATACTCATATCCTTTAACAACCTAGTGCTCACACTCCATAAACCCAAAAAGTTAAATCAACTTAGTTTTGATCATTTATTCATTGTGTACTTAATTACTATCATTTATCTTGACATAACACTATGCATTTGTACTCATATAAAATGCAAAAATTGGTAACTTAAGCATAGTTAATAACACCCAACCCTTAAGTCCCTCTTATTTTCTCTCATGACCCCTATAGGCATCTTATCACTAATTCCCAATCATTCATATCCTTCCATACTTGATCCCAACTAATCTAGACCCCTTTTTCCATGACATATCCATCCCCCCATGTCTCATCTACTTAGGACCATAACACCACACTAGGATAATAGCACTGGTGTCACTCCTATCTGCTTTTGGTGCTATTGTCCAAGTCCATTTCTAGTCCCAGTGGTCAATTCCTTCTAATTCCCTATCCTTTTCCTTATCATCCTAACATGAAGACATTCAACCCATGACTAATAGATCCTTATAAAATCCCATTCAAATATCATTTGGAAAGGGTTGTAAATTATCACTAAGCAATCAATAATACAAGCAAGACTACTCAAGCAATATTCCCTATTCTCTGCATACAGCCAGCCAATACACTTACAAGTTAATCCAAATTCTTACACTGGTCCCTAGCCACCTCGAGCACATCTACTTTATAATTTATCATATCCATACACTCAATTTCATAAATCACATCAAGTAGGAGAACTACATATGGCTTGATCCCTCTTTAAAGTATTGGTATGTAAGAAGCTTGCCCACATAAAAGGTGTAGATCCATGTCCAGTTAATATTACACACACTAACCCCCCCCCTCTTACTCAAAATTGATCAAAGTATAATGGAATATAGGGTTTGAAGAGAAAATTTGCTCTATAAGAAGCTCTATAGACTTCCAACTACCAAAACTTCATGGATAGAGTCACACAGACTTGGCAAACAAAACCCAAAAAGCTTAGATCCTCAAGACAATAATGACAGAGGTGGACTATAGTGCTGGTGCCACTCCTATTCACTTTTATTGATCTTATCCAATTAGAAAACAAAGTTTATATCTCAGTTTGTGATAGTGTCCCAGTCCTGCATAGCAAGTATCAGGCCCTATCTCAATCGTATCAACCAATTTCTAGATAAGTTTTGTTTTTCCCTCTCATTACTATTTTTAGAAAATTCTACATTTAAATTAATTTATATAAATAATTATCTTAATTATTTTCTATTTATTTACTAATTTTACTACTCAGACCCTTTAACTAAATTATGAATAATACACCCATAATTCTAAAATTGTTAAATCATTTGGTGAACCTGACTTACTTCGTTTGTCCATAAAAACCCTAGAAACCCTAGGATAAATTTTTTATTAATTTTTCCTATATTTTTTTATTTCTTACCTGTATAATAAAATAAAAAATTAGCATTAAATTTTAAAATTTCATAGTAATTTTAAAATAATTTTATTTCAAACCCTAGTTACCCATACTACATCCTAGTATTTTTTTGGTTTTTTACTGGCATATTTAAATTTAAAAATACATTCAAAATTCAAAATTCAATAGTAATTTTCAAAAACATTTATTTTTCAAAACCCTAGTGGCATCTACTAAATCTCTTTAAATCACAAATTTTTCAATAAATTTTTTATTTTCTACTTGCATACATAACTCAAAAATTCACTTTCAATTTCAAATTTTCATAATAATTTTTCAAATAATCATCTTTCAAACCCTAGTTGCATATACTAGGTCCCATTGCTTCTTGAGGTATCACCTTACATATAAACCTAGATTTGACATCAAAACAAAAATGGATCTCACTTATTTCCAAATATTTATTAAATTTCTTACTAATAATAAGGAGACCATACTTGGTCCTATCATGTACATGAATGATGAATTTTACCATATGTTAATCCAAAGTTTCATTCTTTCCCTTTCATGCTTAATTCTCATAATAAGGGATGATATTACAAAATTTTTTGCTAAACATTCACAAGATTTCAATATTTTTTTGCATACTCTCTCTCTCTCTCTCTCTCTCTCTCTCTCTCTCTCTCTCTCTCTCTCTCTCTCTCTCTCTCTCTCTCTCTCTCTCTCTCTCTCTCTCTCTCTCTCTCTCTCTCTCTCTCTCTCTCTCTCTCTCATGTAGAATGATGTCCAACACTATTTTGCTAAACATGTTAGAAATATTATGTCACAAGTAAAAGCTCTTTATTCATTCATGCACAATTTCTTGCTCTCTACCCTTTGGCCTCTATCTATCTTATGGAAAACTTTTCAATTTTATCTTGCGACACATATTATACATATCATAGCACATGTCAAAGTTCTTTATGCATCAATGCATAATTCTATACTCTCTATCCCTTGTTTGCTATCTCTCATGTGGAATGTTCTCTATAATCATATTTTTATACAGCTTATAACTCCACTTGCATGAATTTTAGTCCATACACATGGTTTCTACCTAGATGTATATGTCTCCTTGGCTACTCTTATTTCAATGTCATATTTCATGCAAAGGAAAGAAATGCCTTCTCCTCCTCTCCCTCAAGAGGGTGATAGATACTTTCCATCTAACCAGGTCCATGTTATCACCCATCCAAAAGGTGAGGCAACCTATACTATTGTTCCTAATGCATACATTCAACCTATATCTTATTCACACTGTATTCAACATATGTGCTTACATGTTCAACTGAAAGCAACTAAGATTTGCACTTGTGATATTCTAAGGGATAAAATCACTAGTATGAGTAAGTTAATTTTTAGATTTACAAACATAGAATTAGCTATTATATGAAAATATTACAACATTGGAAAATTATATTATAACAGGCAAACCTCAAAGGCACCCTAGTGTCAATCATGCATATGCACCTTCACCTATTCAATTGGTTGCAAGAAATGTTAAATATCAAAATAAGAAATCACAACAAAGTAACTCTACAAATAATGATTCAAAAAGCATTCAAAAATCAAATAAGAGTTCAAGTGAGGTACTAAGGGAAATTATTAAATCTAAGATCATCAAAGTACCTCTTCTACATCCATTGAGAATATCCAGATATTATTGTGCATATCATAGAATGCATGGTCATCATATAGATTCATGTTTGTCATTGAAAAAACATATACAATAGATACTTGCTAATGAGGACCCTATACAAGGTAAATTAGTCAATAAATCCACAATGACATAGACACACATTCACAAAGGGTCAAATTCAAAAATAATACAAAAGTGGTTATCAAAGCATAACTCATAACAATAAAAGGATGAAAAATAAAAATTAGAGCAACAAATAGTACCACAAGCACAGGTAAAGCATGAAAAAAGATGCAAATCTACCTCTCTAAAATGAGGCTCACCTCTCAAATCAGTATGGGTTTGGTCAAAAATATATACAATAGTTTGATTTTCAAGGTCAAGGGTTGGGAAAACATGCTCAAGGCATCACTACTCCTATTCTAGACGATGATAATGTTTGTCACCAAGGTTTGGGATTTACTAAACATTTTAAGGTAAATCATTCACATACATAATTTATCAAAGGAAAATATCTAACACTAGCATTCCATGGGTTCAAAATCAAAATGATAATGATGAGTGGAACAATATAGGTTATTATTATTTCCAAGATACTGATAATGAACTCAAATATTTAGAGTCATATTTACAGTAATTTCCTCATGCTTCACAATCATGCATAATTTATTTATTTGATACAAGACACCATGATAGGGAGTCTCCCATGAGACTCATCGATTAGTATCATTTCTTCTTAGTATTACTTGTACATGGTTTCTTTTTTCTACTTGTACATAGTTCCTTATTTCAAAATTCTTGTACATAGTCTTCATGTGATTGATTGTACATAGCTCATAATATATCAAAATTCCAAAAACATTCAAATATATCAAAAATTTAAAAGCATTTAATTTTTATTTTTTATTTTAAAAAAAAACATGCAAATAACTCAAAATCATCAAAAATATTTTGATTGTATGCATTATCCATGATTTACATTTCTAATACTCTTCTAGACTTACATTTGTTGTTTTATGTTATTTTTTGTCAATTTATCTACATTACCATGCTTCACTTGATATTTTTTGAGTGTGTGCAGTGACATCTAGATCTTTGATTGCTTCACTCTACCCATTGAGGGGGCATCCTACTTCTACATCGAGACACACATTGATATACATGCCCATTGGGGGCATCTTCCACATGACTACACCATCTAGGTTATGTCATTCCTACACCACACACTCTAGTTATCATGTTGATGTATATTATTTACTAGCTTACATAGATTACTATATTGACATCTCACTAGTATATAACACTTGTGTATTTCTTAGCATATACCTAGTCTTGCTTTGATTAGTTAGATGAGATTGTATTTCTAGTTATTACATGCTTTCCTTTATTTCTTTGCATAGCTAGATATGATTGCATTTCTCAATTCCTATTTATCTCTTGTATGTGCCTTAGGACATTTGAAAATGTCCTTTGCTTATATTTCTTATGTGTGCCTTAGGATATTTGCCAATGTCTTTTGCATGTACTCTTCTATGTGATTATGGCTTCCACACCACCTTTACTTGTTTTAATTGTATGTGTATGTGGAATTTGAGCATGCCTTATATGTTTGCCTTTCAATATGAATGACATGTGCCCATATCCCTTGTTTGTGTGTCCCCCTTGGCCACCCTTGTATGATTCTTACCTTATGTGCTTGTTTGTTTCTCATTTTTTGTAATGCCATGATCCATATCATGCATTTATCTTTCTTTCTTGGATGCCATGATGGGCATCATGCTCCATCCCTCCGACTAATAACTAAAAAATAAACAAGATTTAATTTTTAGTTCAATATAATGCACATGTTATTACATTTTTATATCCATTTAGGCATACCCCTTTTGATCTAAAAATATCTCAATTCAAAACATGTTATATCTTGAGATATCTTGTCAAATATCATTGCTATATCATGTATCTTTGTAGCATAACACACTTGTAAAGATTTTTATTTTGAGGTTAGTCATTATAGGGTCTTCATTCCTACCCTCAAAAGATGGGGAAAAAAATAGGGGTTTTGTTATAGAGATCAAAACTCCTAACAGTTAAAAAAGTAGCATTTATCACACCTAAAATAACAACCAAACATCAAAACGTCCAAAACAATAACCAGACATCAAAACAATCAGAATAGACCAGGTAGATAGTGATAACATTAGAAAAATTACCAAATTTGGCCTAGGATAACAATGCTCAGCTTAGACTACAATGTCAGTGCCACTAGTGTCCACTTTCGGTGCTCCTATTCAAATAGAAAAAAAAACTAGACTTTCTAGAAGCAAGCAGAAAAATAGGTTCAACTATAGTTTTGCACAATCAAACTAGTTCAAAATTAGTGGGTTTTAGTACACTTTTACTTAGATAATATAGATATAGGGGGTACCATGCATGACATGATGGCTCTCACATCCATTTTTAGACACAGTAGTTGATATAGCTTCTAGATTAAAATCCATGTTCTGAACACTAGTGATTGGGAGCAATATGTGTGGCACATTATTTTATTTTCCTTTTTGAGTTCAATATTACCCAGGGATTCTCAAAAATTATTTTCCTTATTCCATCTATAGGTGGTTGGAATCATTTTGTAATGGCTTTCATACAAGCCTAACTTCCACATTCCTGAGTTCCCAAGTTCCTGAGTGGCTTTCATATAAGCCTAGTGTACTAGTTTGGAGTGGATTTCATACAAGCCTAATCTCTATCTTTCATAGTGGCCAAGAGTGGCCTAGTTTTTATCATACATTCATATATCCATGCTAATATTATTAGATCATAGTACATTCATGGGCTTCAAGAGCCATCTCATATGACATACATTTCATACTGGTATCAGTTCATAGCTTCACTTCATGGAGCAATGATGGAGCCAAAGGACTAGCTAGCCTTTATATTCTTGATCCACATATTCAAAAGGATTTGACACATAGTCTAAACATCAATCAACACACACATGATCACCTAGCTTCACTTAGTAGGTGATGATGGAACCAAAGGGCTAGCCTTTACATTCTTGAGCTACTTCTAGGGAATTTAGCACTCAGCTTCATTCATGATATTACTCTTGGTACAACATCATCTAGCATTACCCAATAGTACCCAATATCACTCAACATCATAATAGGTTTTGTATTGGTCTATGTACTCAGTGATGTGTATTCATTCCTTCATCTTCCTCTCTCTTACCTAGCTTTATATGTTTTTACTTTAGATATAGTGTATCTAGTAAGAATTGATTTAATCTTTTTTTTATTTTACATTTTAATACTTTATAACATGCTCTCTCTCTCTATGCACACCTAACATAACACAACTTCATGAGCTTCACCCTTACAGGTAATTTCTGGTATGATTTATATTTTTCCTTTATCCTAGTATTTTGCTTTGCTACATCACTAGAATAAAGGGGGGCAAATATAGTCATATAAAATGTGAAAATTGGTAACTTGAGAATGGATAATGACACCCAAACCTTAGGTCCCTCTTGATTTCGCTCATGACCCTCATAGGCATATTTTCACTAATTCTCAATCATCTGAAGCCTTCTAGACTTAATCTCAGTTGAGCTAGACCTCTTTTTCCATGACAGATCCATCCCCTAAGTCCCATCTACTTAGGAAAATAGTGTCACACTAGGACTATAGCACTGGTGCCATCTTGTTCACTTTTGGCACTATTGTCCAAGTCCATTTCTAGCCACAATGATCAATTATTTTTTATTCCCTATCCTTTCCTTGTTAGCCTAACATGAACACATTCAACCCATGACAAATAGATCCCTATAAAATCTCATTCAAAGATCTTTTAGAAAGGGTTGACAATTATCACTAAGTAAACAACAATTCAAATAAGAATACTTAAGCAATCTTTCCTATTCTTTGCATACAACTAGCCAACACATTTATACGCTAATACAAATCCTTAAACTAGTCCCTAGCCACCTCAAAAATATCCATTTTAGCATTTTTCATAGTCATACACTCAATTTCACAAAGCACATCAAGTGGGAGCACTACATATGGCTTTATCCCTCTTCATAGTATTGGTACATAAGCAACATGCCCACACAAGGGGTGTGGATCCATGTCTATTGAATATTACACACCCTAACCCCCCCCCCCCCTCTTACTCAAAATTAGTTATATCACAATGGAAGATAGGGTTTGAAGATAAAACCTACTCTACAAGAAGATTTATAGACTTCTAGCTACTAAAACATCATGGATAGAGTCACACAGACCTAGTGAACAAAACCCAAAATTTTTAGATCTTTAGAACAATAGTGGCATAGGTGGACTACAGCACCAGGGCCAGTCTTGTCCACTTTTGGTGCTCCTATCTAATCAAAAAATGAATTTTATATCTCATTTTATGATAGTGTCCCAGTCTTGCACAATGAGTATCAAGCCTTGTCTTAGCCATATCAGTCTGTTTCTAGCTAAGTTTGATTTTCTCCCTCTCATTACTATTTTTAGAAAAGTCTAAATTTTAATTTATTTATATAAATTAGTATCTTAGTTATTGTCTATATATTTATTGATTTTACTACTCAAACCCTTTAACTAAATTAGGAATAATACACCAATATTCCCAAAATTGTTAAATCGGTATTCTTGGATATAAATTTATTTTATGTTACTATATTTCTTAGTTTACCTATGATGATTCCATGATATCCAATGTTATCATTATTATCCTATATTTTAATATTTCATATAACATCATTTACATAAATTTTTATTTTGAGATACGTTATTACGCACACTTCACAATCCATCTCAAAAGAGGGGGAATACATAGTGGCTTGTCATTGAGACTAAGTTGAAACAACATCTACACAAATAAAAATTTATAGATTTTTCTTAGTTCATCACATCATACTAAAATTTACTCAAAAATTAGTTTTAGACAACATCACTCCATTTAGACAACAACATAGACCAACCATGTCCAAAATAGCATGTTTTTAATTCAAATAGGTAAAAATAATAGTTTCCAAAATTCTCATAACTAAACTTAGCCAGTAGAATAATTTTTAACAACTAACTAGAAATAATTTTAAGTTTTATGCATAGGTTTAGTAAAAAATTTACTCAGTTTGGGGCATCATGTGTAGTATGTGTTCCAGGGTTTTTGACATAATTTTTACTCATACATCCACTTGATATTACTTAGTTATCAAAATCAATATACTCAAATATCATATTAGGGGCATGTGGGTGGAACATGGCCACTTTGTTTTCTTAGTTTTACACCAATTACGTAGAAGGAATGGCAATTCATGTCATTTTATATGTTGTATACACCAAACTTAGATAATACTACTTATTCCCTAGAAATTAATCATATTATATTTGTAGCGATTAATTCACCTTTTGCACTAGTTTTGCACTAGTTTTTTAAATAGAAAGATCCAGTGAAATTCATACAGAGATTTCAAACTACTCTAATGCCTTGTGTACATATTATTATGGATCCAAAAAAAACTTGAGTTCTTATGCATACTATCCTTTTAATGAGGATTGGAACATGCATAGTCCAATCCAAGTATTTCACTAAATAAGAAATTTCAAAGGGTCCTACCCTCTAGAGTCACTAGGTTTGCACTAAAAAACATAATGGTTTGCATACACAATATGTGTATTCATTCCTTGCTATTTTATCTATATATTTCTTGTCTTTTACTTTCATATTTTATCTTAAGGACTGATTTATACATGTTTCATTGCAAGTTTTCATGAAACATAGTTCAACGTGTGGCCTACATTCAAGACTATTTTTCATATGTAAGTTCAGGTATAAATATTTTCCTTTTACTCTAGTATTTCACTTTGTTTTATTACTATAATAAAGGGGGAGATGTAGACACACAAATTAAAATTTATTGTTAAAACAATGCACTTGAGACCACTCCTTATACACACTTAACTCATGCCTAATTCCACAATCCTTGACTACCAATCCTTCACTTCTATGTGGATGTCCTATGCCTCCAAACAGCTAATGATTAATAAATATTATTAGTATTTAATCCAAAAAAAGTAAGCTCATCCCTAAACTGATCCATGCTTCCATCTTAGCTACCTTTTCTCCTCAAATAAAATCATTCTTTCAAGATAATCCCACTTATCGGTAATGTATGAATCTATCAACCACATCCTCTCAATAAATAATAGGTACTTTCTCAAATTTAAATTCACCTAATAGGTCAGCTTTAATGTTTCAAAAGTCCCATCTAAATGAATTCTAAAGGGATCAATATAAATCCACATTTTATAACCATTTGTTCAATAGAGGCTCATATCAAGGAAAAACATTTGAACATCTAACTTCACATTGAGAAGAAAACACCTATTCTTCCAAATTCATAATCTACACA
>JARHVA010005137.1:1140000-1185000 GCA_037957365.1 Torreya grandis
ACAAAGGAGAAAAAATCATCTTCATTGGATATAGTGAGTAATAAAAATTTTAAAAGATGTACAATCTAGTCAAAAAAGAGTTAATAATATACAAGGATGTTCAATTCAAAGAGTTTGTAGCATGGGATGATAGATAATAAAAATATAATGTATAAATAAGAGTTAGTAGGACCCTTATTTGAAACTAAACCAATAATTGGTACAACCAAATTGACATCAAATTGGAATCCTATTTCATAGAGGACTGATTCCTCAAGAGGCAACATCCAACATAGCACACAAAGGTGTAGCTCATGACACAACTTTATCATATTTCAACTCAAGTCAGCACTCAACCAAGACAAGGAACTTGTAATAAATTTATGAGTAGTCAAGGTATGAATATCATGAGGATGAAACCATTAATTTTTCCTTATTTTTTGTATTTGATTTTATTTATTTTGATGAAGAAATTAAGGATAGAAAATAGTGTGAATCTATGGATGAATAAAGGTAATCTATTGATAAAAATAAAATATGGGAGTTAGTCAACCTTACAACAGGAAATGAGTTCATAGGTTTCAAATGGGTTTAAAAAACTAAAACCAAAATAAAAGGAAAGATTGAGAAACACAAGTCAAGGATAGTTTTCAAAGGATAGAAATAATGGCTTAAATGCAATTACAATGAGACATATGCTTCAGTAGCAAGGCTAGAAACAATGAGAACCATTATATAAATAACTACTCAACACAAGTGGAAGGTGCATCAAATAGATGTCAAATTAGCCTTCCCAAATGGAGTGTTAGAATAATATTTTTCTGTGGTACAACCACTTGGTTATGAGATTCCATGGCATGAGAACAAGGTATACAAGTTGAATAAAAGATTGTATGGGCTCAATGAATCACCAAGGGCATGATACAACCAAATAGACTCATATTTATTGAGAAATGGATTTATTAAGACACCGATGAACCCACTCTCTATATAAAGGCAAGTAAAGAAGGTGAAATACTAATTGTTGTCTTATATGAAGATTATATAATCTTTATCAAAAATAAAAATCAGCCCATATAAGAGTTCAAATCAGCAATGAAGGAGTTTGAGATGACTAATTTAGGATTATTGAAGTATTTTCTTGGGATTAAGGTTAAATAGATGGATGATTTTATTTTCATATCCCAAGCTAAGTATGCAAAATAAGTTTTAGAGAGATTTAGAATGTTGAATAACAAACTATCATCAACACCAGTAGAAATAGGTCTAAAGTTACACAAATAATATTGAAACAACAATGTGGATACAATACAATACAAGATCTTGATAGGAAGCTTAATGTGTTTTACAATAACTAAACCTGATATCAATGTATATATTTAATTTGATATCTGGATTTATGGAGATTCCAAAAGGGACACACTAGCAAGCAAGAAAAATGGTCATGATATATGTTAATGGCACAAGAAGCCATGGAATTTTACGTAATAATACAAATTATTTTGAGTTTGGTTGATTATACAGATATGACTAGGAAGACAATCTTGATGACAAAAATAACACATCTTGACATGTGTTCAATATTGAGCCATGAGCCATTTCATGGGATTCAAATAAGAAACCAATTCTTTCACTCTCTACAGTTGAAGTTGAGTATATAACAACAAATTTATTAACATGTCAAGCTATATGGATCATAAGAATAATATCATATTTGTATGAGGAGAAAAAATGAGCAAAGACAATCTTTTTTAACAATCTATCTTCCATTGCTATATCAACAAATCCAATTTTGCATGGAAGACGCAAGCACATAGCAATTGAGTATCATTTCATAAGAGATAATTGAAAATAGAGATATTGAACTTATGTTTTGTAGGTTAGAGCAACTACTCACTGATATATTTACTAAGGCATTATTAAAAGATAGATTTGAACATCTAAGAGATAGTTTGGGTGTAAAATTGAAGCAACAACAACGCTAAGTGTTTATTCATGCAACTCTTGAGTTCCAAAGTCTATAAAAAGCATCTCCATATTCAAACAACCTTATAGAGTCCATACAAAAGGAGCTCCAGAGTTACAAAGGCACCTCTGGAGTCAGTTTAGAAAGAGCTCCAAAGTTAGAAAAACATCTCCAAAGTCAGTTTAAAAAGATCTCTAGAGTTTCAGAGACAACATTAGAGTTAGTTCAAAATCAGCTCTAGAGAGATCTCGAGAAAGCATGCAAAAAGCACTCTCAAGACAATTTAAAAAGAAGCTTTAGAGTCACACATGCAATGTTGAAGGTAAATTTTAAAGGCAACTTAGGAGATAGTTTACAAGTGGAAAAAGGTTTAGTAGAACATGGGAATAATGTCAATTTTAAGGAGTGTTAAAATATTAATCTTGACTAGCATGTATTTATTACACCTAAATTTGCCAGTTTGAAATCATTTTTTTAATCTAAAACCTCTTCAATGGTTGAACCCAGATCTACAACCATTAATGCTAACTGATAAGAGGATAATAATCAAATTAATAGTGTAAAATTTTGATTTTTGAATTAGTGATTGTCAAATTATGAGCAGGAATATAGAACACAACACAATATAGGAGAAGAATATTCTGAGCAGAATAAGAGAGAATAGAAGATAGAAGCAGTCTGAGTGTGGAGAATATATGTAGCAATTAGAAGTACAGGACAAAAAGACTTGAGCAACAACTACAATAGTGAATAGACCAAAATAATAAAAGAAAAGACATACTTGAACAAAAAAAAGTCAAAAAGATAACAGAGGAACAAAGTAGAATAGATAAGTGTGTATACAACAACAATTATCTCAAAGAATTGTTTTGAATAGTTTGTAACAAGTATATAGTTTTATCCAAATAAAATATATTTTGGTTATGCATATTTTGTTTTAAACATAGTCCTTTATTTTTTGCTTTTATCTCCAATTAATTCATGTGTTTAATATTAGAGCTTTTTTTTTTTTCCAACAAAAACCAATTTTATAATTTTATGAAAATTATACACAATATTTTACGATATATCTGAAAGGCACTATTGTACAGCTACATTCATATAATAACGAATAAATATTTTATAAAATATTTAATAAAGAAACTGTGGGAAATCAAAGGTAACAAATTGTTGCATAATAAGACTTAACAAATAAATTAAACTAATATAAATATATTTCATATATAATTAAAAATTAATCTTTTTCATTTGTTATTGTAGCATACCTTAAAGAAAAATTATTATTATTATTATTTTTAATTAGAATAAAATTGTTATTGATATGTTATCTTAAAAAATGTATAAAAAATCAAGTATTAAAAATAAAGATAAATTTATTATATATTTATATAATATAAATAAATATTAATTTTTTAAAATATAAATTAATTTAAAAATTAAATTAAAAATAAAAAATATATAAAATGAAATGATTTTAATTACGTCCACAAAACTAACAATTTATAGCATTTTTAAAAACAGCAAAACATGGATTGGAAATAAAACGTTGATTATATGTGGACTCAAAAGAGGGATACAAGTAGAGTTTCGGCTTGTGCTAATCTGTATTTTGGACGGTACTCTTAGAAAATACACTCACATTTATTATAAATTAACGTGCACCTTCGTGACGCGTTTACAAGATTTTTCCAAACGGAAGGCTGATTTTCTGTAGTGGAGGACTGGTTAGAAATGCCACTGCAAATTAAATTAGAGGGCATGAAAATGCCTACTAAAGCTAGAGCAGGGTAAAAAGAAGGTGCATTCCATTAGAGGGCATGATGCTCAGTAGAGATTTTGGTGAATGATTGTAATTTGGTGAGATGGTGAAGGAGAATGTGGAGACTATCATGCTCAGTATTGCCTTCTGCTCCATTCGGGCCAGCTTCTCTCCTGGACAAATTCTTCCTCCAAATCCAAATGGAATATATCCACTGGTTTTCCTGCTAAACTCTCCATTACAGAAGCGTTCTGGATTGAATTCATACACATCTTCTGTTCCCCATACATGAGGATCTTCATGCATTCCCAATATATTTATCAGCACAGACAACCCTCTGGGGATCTCTAGGTTTCCCACCTGTATGTCTTGCTTGGCCTGTCTGACAGTGTAAGAGACGGGGGGATACAACCTCATGGATTCGTTTAGAACCATTGCCATCTACAAACAACAATTCCATATATTAGAGAATGGATAACAATTGATGCTTTAAACATACGGGGGGCATTTTGAGTTATTCCTCAGATTACACATTTGATAATGATTCATAAGAACCCATCTCTCATTAGCTTAAATGATGTTGTAGTTCGCTGATATTAGAAGGTGGAATTGAAACTACACCAAAAAAATATATATATGATCTCTGATTACTTTTTTAGTTATTGATTACGGTGATGGCTCTTACAATTTTCATTTTGGAAAGCATGTTGATGTCAGGATGAGCTCCTTTGGTGATCTCCATGACCTCTGCTCTCACTCTGTCCTGCCAATGGGGATTCAGTGCTAATAACATCAGTGTCCAGGTTAGAGACAGTTTAGTTGTCTCCTGCCCTGCTATCAACAAAGTTTTGCATTCATCCACCACATCTTGAGTAGTTAATCCCTTGTCATGATTGAGTTCTAGCAACAGGAGCCCCAGCAAATCATCCCCTAATCCTTTGGTGTTACATTCCAGGCGTGCATTGATGATTTGCATGATTAAAACATTGGCCTCTTTGCCCAGCCTCCAAACGTTTTTATTTCCAGCCCAAGGTATGTACCTGAAAAAAGTAATCAATAAGTAGTTCAAAAACAAGGTGGGAGAATGTGCCATGAGAGTTATATAACTTCACAACTTGTTACTTTGTAAACTTGAAAGTAGTTAGGTTGATTTGTCAGTAAAAGAATGATCCTACCTGCTTCCCGGAACGCCTACAAGTCTAGTTGCTTTGAATAAGGTGTGTTGAAGAGCTTTGAGCTTATCGATAATCTCAAAGCCTTTCTTGTAGGTATTCCCAAATAGCAGTTTGGAGATAACATGGCCAGTGATCTTATTCAGTTCTTCATCAACTTCAATTTCTACACTATGTTGGCCACCCTCCGTTATTCTCATGGCCAATTCATTCAAAATAGGCAAAGAAACCTCCACCACTGACCCAAACATTCCCTGAAAGCCAACATTCACAGTCGAAGGTTTCATAATTTATGTCAAATATTTAGAATTCTCAAATCTTCTAACCCAAATAAAGTTCACATGCAATCATTCAAGCAGGCTTATTTGCTAAACCTTAGATTATTGTACCTTATGAACTTAGATTGGAATTTCCATCCAGTATAGTGTCTTACCTTAACTTTTTCAGCTGTGAGAGCCTGCCCAACAATCCGACGTTGGTGAAGCCAATCTTGATCTTCTGCCATGATAAGGCCGTTGCCAAAAAGAGGAAATCTGTCATTTTTCAGAAAGGCCGGCCTCCCCCAGTTGAAAGAGCCGGATGAACTTATCTTTTGGATCAGGTCTGGATCTTGTACATACAACACTGCCTCACTTCCTAGCCAATACACGAAATTATTCCCTGCACAATAGAATGTTTGAGTCTCGTAATCTTTTGGAAGGTCAATTGACATTGAAAATACTCAAAAAAGGGGTAGAGGACTCGGGTGCACATGGGATGTCTGAGTAGTTGTCCTGACAGTCCATATTTTCTTAACATGCTATCCTAGTGACCAAGATGAGCTCAAACTGTAGGGCTTGAGCGGTTGTTGGAGGTTCAATATGTGTTAAACTACTTCAAACAAGTTCTTCGTAACAATACACAGTGTTGTCACTCATGTCTGATGCTCAATGGGTTGCCCACAATGCGAACAAGTATGATAGTTACACTCTTCCCTTGAACATGAAATTAGAGTTAGACTAGGTGAGCTTCTTAAGTAGTGTGTGACTTGAAAGGTATGAAAATGTCAACCCACACCAAAATTATCCATTCTAAGCTTTGAATGTTTGAGTGCTGCCAGGTGAATACATTGGAGGTGCGATTTGTTTCAGCTCTTAAAGCCCAGCGTTTAAATGTTTCCATGCATTGTATTACAGAAAGACTTATTAAAATCACACCACAATTTACCATCCCAACATTTTGGAGGTTCTGGGCAGTTTATAATTTCCAACACAGTTTACCGAACTACATAAAACATAATTCAAATTTAAGAATTTTGATGTTTTCACAGTTCATAAAATTGAACAAATAATTTTTCAGAAAAAACTGAACACACAGTTGTTTTCCGGAAATCATTTGCTTGATAGTTCAAATTCCTAATCAAAACAATAGATCGTACAGTATAGCAAGTAAAAGCTATAGGTAGACAAACCAAATTCTTTCTTCCATTCCACAAAGTATGGGAAGAAACGATGCTCCAAGTTGTGAGTTGCAGTTGCAGGAGATTTATGGTTTTTGGAAGCCTGGTGAATAATTGTGTTCATGTCAAGGAGATTTCCAAGCAGAAACTTTGGATTGGGGCCTTGTATGCCTTGCCTCTGCATTATCTGCTTCATGTGCTTTGGACTAAGAAACAAATAAATCTTATATACGACAAGTAATAAGAGGAGGAGTATAAGCAGAATGTGAGTGGCCATGATAAAATGGCAAAGAGATAACACAATGCTTGCCATGGGTGGTCGAGAGAATACAAATTTATAGCAAATGGAGCGAATTTTCTGTCGATTTGTAAAAGTTGTTAAAGAAATAAATGTTTGGAGGTTACCGGAGAGTCCAAATAGCATGGTTTACGGTAAAAAAAAATTAAAATCTAAAAGATTCCCACCAACCCCACTTTTTTTTTTTCAAAGATAAATAGATGTACAGTAAAAGCATGGCTTTTCAAATAAAATAAAAAAAAGTCAAGCAATTGGTACGTAATTGTCACAAGTGTCATGCAATGAGGGCGACTGCGCCCGTATTTCTATTCCACACAAGAATTGCATTGAATGGCATGGTCCCCGATTGAATGGCCCACCGTTTATGCGGCTACACACTTTAATTTAATTTCACGTATTGAAGGGTATTTATATACATGTGGATGGTGTTTATATATATATATATATATATATATATATATATATATATATATATATATATATAGATATAAATAAATAAGGGGTTATTGATTGGATATTAATTTTATTTCATTTTATATTTTTATTTATTTATAAGATTTTTTTAATGTATTCTCTTTTATATGAATAAAAGATATAAATTAAATTGCAATTTACATTTATTCATATATATTCTAATTAAGTTTAATTAGATATAAAGTTAGATTTAATTAAGGAGTTGAAGATTTTTGGATGAAATTGTGTACATAGTTTTTTATCAATTAATTGGATATTCAATTAAACAAGTTTGTTTTTAATGTATTTTAAAAAGATTTGAGCTTTGTTATTTTCACAGAATCAATCCCCCATGAAGATTTTATTATAAGAATTGAAAATGTTTAAAAATGTCTTCCTTCGGACATTGCAGATGAGATATGACAAGATTGTGTTGTCTCTTTAAGGCATGCTCAGCGTCCATCAAGGAATATTACCAAGGAGGAATAAAGAGTTCTGAAATTATTAAATATTAACAATAATATTATAATTTTCAAAGCAGATAAAGGTGACACAACAATAGTAATTAATAGAACAAACTATGATACTAAGACGGAATATTACCTATACAATAATGAGAGCTACCGTAAACTCACATGAAACCCTATGTCAAAAATAACTATAAAGATCTCTAAGTTCATCAAGGAATCTTCTTTAGAATATTTGACTAAAAAGAAACTTCTTCCTAACAAAGAAGTAACCCCTAAAATCTATGGGGACCCAAAAATCCATAAAAATGACATACCTCTTAGGCTAATAGTGGACACCACAGATTCTCTCACCTGTAATCTTGCATCTTTATTAGCTTCAAAATTAAAACCCTTAGTAGGGAAAACTTTTTTCCTTTCTTCAAGAGTCTATATATTTCGTTAAGTTCATCAAATATAAAAAAAAGTGGAGGAGAAATAATTATTGGTGAGTTTCGATGTAGTATATATTTACACCAAAGTTCTAATTGGGGATGTTATTGGTGTCGTTCATGCTAATACTTCTAATGAAGCATCTAAGTTAGTAGATATTTATCTTAGAACCACTTTATTCTATTTCAAAAGGGTCATTTTTGAATAAATAGAAGGGATGGTGATGGGCTCCCTAGTCTCTCCAATTGTGGCTAACCTATATATGGAAAATTTTGAAGAGAGATCTCTCCACTACTTTTGCCTAAAACCCAAATGGTGGAAGACATATGTTGATGACACAATTTTTTACTAGCAACATGGTAGAGACATCCTGGAAGACTTTCACACACATATCAATAACTTAGTTCCAAGTATACAATTTAATAAGGATGTAGAACAAGAAGGAAACTTACCTTTCTTAAATGTCCTCCTTTCTCAAAAATAAGATGGTTCTTTATCACGCAAAGTGTACTGAAAAATCACACACATGGACCTTTATTTGCATGCCACTTCTCACCATCAACCAAACCAAAAATCAGGAATGTCAAAAACTCTAGGCACTAGAGCCTTTAGGTTCTGTGATGATAGCTTGGAACAAGATTTAGACCATCCTAAAGGTTTTTAACAAAAATGGTTACAAAAGTAATAAAACAGTAAGAGTGTTTAAAAAATCCAAATAAGATCATGCCAAACACCACAAATTAATTACCTCAACAACATGTCACGTAACCTTCTTACCTACATTGAGGGTGTATCTAATAAGATTAACAAATTTTGAAACACCAAAACATCTCCACCACCTTCTTACCTATAAATAAACTTAGACAATTTTTAAAGTCAGTTAACGACCAAGTTGAACCATGGTTAAAAAGTGAGGTTTACAAAATAAAATGTTCCTATGATATTCTTTATATTGGTAAAATAGAAAGATCCATCCAAACCAGGGTTAAGGAACATGCGGCTAACATAAGACTAGAGAACTCAAAAAAAATTGGCCTTAAATGAACACTCCAAATAAATAAGCTTTCCATTTTCTTTGATAAGACTAAGATTCTTGTTGTGGAAAATTAATATCAAAAAATATAAATTAAGAAAATCCACAGAGATAGGTTGACATACCTAAAATTTAACTAGAGATGAAGGGATAGGGCCTAATAAAGCATGGAGACCAATTATTAATAGGTTTAAAAACAATGTCACTTAACATAAATTTTCCTTCATGTTTAGTTGTGTCTTTGGTTTACATTTTGAGGTTACTCAGACCTTTTCCAAACTCTAAGTTTAAAATTTTGACCTAAAAATTATAAATTTAAATTACTATTAAATTTATTGGAATACAATAAACAAGATTAATGAACCAAATATAGAAATTAGCATTAAATTAAATCAATCATTTCCATGACAAGTTGTCTTTTCTCTCCATTATGAATGTCATCCTCCTTTTGAATGGCTCTCTCCCCAATGCATACCCTTAGGTAATCAATCTTCACATTAATCTCATTAATTTATCTTTTGACTCTTTTAAACCCTACAATGTTCTTAAAATTTAATACCACTTATATCTATTTTAGCATCCTTGAGCAAATTAAATTTATTTATAAGCAATACAATCTACAATTCCATTCATGAAAAATTCTTGAGGATGAATCACAGATGGTGATTTGAAATGCATCAAATAAAAAACTATGCACATAGTTTAACCCATAAATATTTAGCTATTCACTCTTATAGACTATTAAAATAGAAAATATCTTATTATTAGTTCAATTTCAGAATAATAATTGACAAAGAGAGGGCTTAGATTAAAATTTTGATTTTTATGTAATCTATAAACAATTAAAACAATGATGGGGTTTTTGTGGCAAAATAGTAGTAGTGATTTAAGCACATCCCCAAAACCATATACCCCATGTAATATCTTATTTTATGAATGTGCTCATCAAGTTTGGCACTAAAAACATATCGCTTGTCATTTTAAATCTTCATGATAATCTATTGTAAATTGATCTTTGTCTCCAAACCCTAATAGGATAGTTAAACCTATCAAGGATAAGGATTTGTTTTAGGGCATGTGCTCAAGGTCACTAGTGTTTTTAAGAATTGACTACTTATGAGACCCATCAATGATTTAAAATATTGGTCATAACACACTAAATAGAATGTAATTCAACTAGATAATCTAGTATGATGTAATGTGTATCTACTATAAATTTCAATGTTATAATGAATACTTTTTTTCTTCTAGAATGTAGTAGTAAATGTTAGATGTTATTAAATGCTTACATTTATTTCTTTATTTATTTATGTCCTAAATGCATTAATGCACTTGTATATTTATAGACCTATTGAATTCAAAATAAGACACTATCAACACACAAGTCAAAAATAGGTGTAGAAACTGATAAGAAAGGACTCACAACCCCCAAGGGACTAAAAATGGGTGATAATGGTCCACCCCCATAAATGCACATTGTACATTTCTCAGAAAGTCACAAGAAACATAGGGGCACAGGGAGTAATGAGAGAGAATGAGTAAGGAGAGATAAAATGGAGGGAGACATGTCAGGAAACAACTAGAAACACAAAAAGTGCCAATGAAGCCTAATTTAGACTAATAATCAACAAAAACACATGTACCATATAATAATGTAATTTTATGACTAACACATACCCAAGGATAATTTTTATATGACTACATCATGTCATAAGTTCATGTTTGTATGTGTGCATACATATGATTATCAAAATAGGATAAAAAGAGGGTGGATAAAAAAAATTGTGTTATTGAAGAACCTATAGAAAATTTTGTGTTCTTGTGAAATGTGAAAGGACATTTTCATGTGGATAAGTTCCCATAACAATAATCTACTAAAATAATAAATTGAAAATGATAAACCTAGTTGTCACAGAGGTATTAGGGTGCCCCTATATGAGTTTTATGCACCTTAAAATATGTGTTAATGATATGTAGATGCCCCAATAGAATCCCATTCCCATAAATCTTTGTTAAATCCTTTATGTAGTTTCGAGTAGAATTTTTAGTGACCAAAAATAAATGTTAAATAAATAATGTGTACTAAAAGAGAGTAATGTTGAGAAATATCCTAAGAGTATCACATGATGGGAACAAGTATCATGCTTTTTAAATATATCTATGAATAAATAATAAATAATTTCCCTCATGTAGAGTAGTAAATTTTTTTGAATATCTAGAGCCTAGAGATTGGACTATGGAGTCTAGATAAAATGGATGAAATATATTCTCCTGTTTTAAAATGTAGATGAACTTTTGAAGCACATATCTTAAATTAAAGGGATTCAAATCACCATGTGTATAATATGAACTAAAATCTCTAAACTATGTATAACATAGAAATATATAATCTTATAACAATGCATGTTATAAGTAAACTTCCCCATCTAGGTGGGTGATGTAATCTATATATTGCATGTGTAATATTCCCCATGCATAAAAATATAGTTAATATAATCAAAGGAGGAATGCAACCCACATGGGAGAATGCAAACAACATAATTCCATGAGTGATATTCCTCACATGAGCAACACAATATAAGTAGTGTAGCTCAACAAATATTTTAATATCAAAACAGACAATTCAATAAATCTAAACTTATTCTAGTTCAAGGAATATTTTGAAATGGTCGACATTGATTTTTCATAATTTGTCAATATTGGATTCCAATTTTGAAGTTATCATAATTTAACATTAAAAATTTCGATTCCAATATAAGAGATATTGGATTCCAACATTGCAAGTATTGGATTCTAATAGTGGCATTTTTGGTTTCTATTTGTCAAAACTATTAAAATTTTGTTGTTGTGATTAAATTAGAACTATATAAGTTTTATTGCAAGGAAAATGTATATCTACATTGTCACTTTTATTAATTAATTTTTATTGAAAAAAAATTATTTAATTTAAAAATATATTACTTATAATGTAAGGGGGAGATATATAATTTATTCCAAATGTATATAATAGAGCATAAAAAATAAGTCATCCATAAAATAGAGATCCTTTAAAAATAGAAATAGAGGATAAAAATTTAAAAAATATACATTTTTTTCATTATATTTAGAATAGGTTGCACATCATCCACAACTTGAAGGGGTTCTAACATCATCAACAATTATCCTAGAAAATGTTTTTATTCACTTATATTGTATTTATTAAAGGTATTTACAATGATAATATAGTTCATCATATAATTAAACAAGTTTTTATATCCATAATCATCCACGAGCATTGTATTTATATTATTATAAAAATAATTAGTTTACTCCCATATTATGTTTAATACTTTATAAAATATGATTGGATTTATAAAAAAATCATAGTCTGCATGTTGAACAATAAGATTTTTTTCATGCATATAAATGAAATCAATGCTACCACCGTTTAACTTTATCATCTAAAAAAATGATGGAATCATGCACTCTACAATTGTTTTATTTCTAAAGTCCATATTGCACTTTTTTAAGTTATTTGAATTCTTATGTAATAATTTATTAACATTTGGTCTAAATAATTTAGTTGTTCTTTTGTTAAAATTTATATTGCAGTTTTAAAGTGCTAAACAAATATTTATGTAATAATTCCTTAACATTTATTATGAGAAAATAATACTTTAATTAATTCATAATTACAACATTTAGACCATTTAAGTTCACCCTTTAAAGTCACCTTTAAGTCATCTTAAAGTCAATTAGGCCTTTCTCTTTTAAAATTATAACCCTCGAATCAGATTTAAAGTCGTATGTGGGATGTGTCTCTAAAAGGTGACTTTAGGGTGGATTTAGAACACGTGACTTTAGTAGGTGATATTAGGATGTCTTTAGGTGTAACATTAGGGTGAATTTAGAACAAAATTTATGATTTACATAGGAGGTGAAATTAGGATGACTCTATAAGTGACATTAGGGTGACTTTAAATTTAAATTTAGGCTATCAAGTGAGGAGTTGATGTTATAGTGAATTTATGGTGACATTAGAGGTGATATTAGGGTATCATTAGCAGGGGAAGTTTAGGTGTATTTAGAGGTGACTTTGGCTTGACTTTATTTCTAACTTATTTTCCATTTGTAGGGGTGATATTGGGGTGTTCCTAATGGCAACTTATTTTCCATATTTAACGTGATTGTATTCTCTTACTAAATAAGTGACTTGATTGGTTTCATGGGGGATTAAATCAAGGAAACATTACCCCTAAAGATAATTGTGACAACCTAATAGATTTAGAGCTTGATTTTATATATTTGAGGCCTATATTCAACTAATCACTCAATTGGTTGCATGGGGGATTGAATTAGGAATAATCAAACCCCTTACAACTAATTGTAACAACCTAATTTTGTTTGGGGTATGGTTTTCCCTATTTGAGTCCACCATTCAACTAGTCACTCAATTAGTTAAATAGGGGATTAAAGTAGGGATAATTGAGTCCCAAAAACCCAATTGGGATAAATTAATGTGATTTAGGGCTTGATTTTCATTATTTGGGTTCCCCATTCAACCAATCATTCAATTAGTTTCATGGGGGAAATAATTTTGGAAAATTGAGCCCCTTAAATCTAGTTGTGACAACCCAATTTGATTATAGGCTTGATTTTTATGATCAAGTCCCCAATCAACTAATCATTTGATTGGTTTCATGGGGGACTAAACTATAGAAAACCAAACCCCTTAAACCATATTTTAACAGCCTATTATGATTTTATGGTTGATTTTTCATATTTTATTTTCCCATTCAACCAGTCACTTAATTGATCACATTGAGGGATAAAATAGGAAAAACATGACCCTTAAATCTATTAAAATTATCTTATTTTATTTTACCTATTTGACTCAATTATTCAACCAATCACTTGATTAGTTGCATGGGGAACTAAATTTTGGAAAAAATTGCCCCTTAAAGCTAATTATGATAATGTAATTTGATTTAGAGCTCAATTTTACCTATTTAATTCCCCCATTCAATTAAACAATCAATTACTTATAGTGGGATGCAACTATGAAAAATCAATTCCTTTAAAATCAATTGTGACAACCTAAATTGATTTGGGTTAGATTTTCTCTATTTGAGTGTGTATACACATAATATTTTCAAACTTTTATCAATTACTGACGCTCTCTATCTTATAGGAACCAATCGAGCCTTAATCCTTCTGAGTGCATGCCCAAAGGGGTGTAATGGGAAAGGGATGGGCATACTATTGGTGCTTTACAGGATTATTATCCCTTTGGCCACTTGCTATCTACACACTTATCTCCTAAAAAAACATTCCCCTAAGCTTTGTCTCCCATTTTAGACACTCCTCTAGTATTTTACCACCTTCATTATCCCTTTCCCTAACCTAAACCCCTTTTTGATAGTTTTCATGACTATGTCAACCACATCGACCTTGTATTCTTATTGACAAACCTTATTAGGGACTAGGTTGGCCCCTGGTTGACCTAGTCCATGACCTAGTTAGTTTTTATCAATTACAATACTAAGTCAATCAGGTTGACCTTATCGACTGAAACTTTTGAAAGAGTTTAGGGTTAGATCCACATATATAAACATAATCATTTTGCCATTTTTAGATGGATAAAATATAAAGTAAGATATATTGTGCATCTACTTATCCACCATTATACTCGAGGAGAAAGTTTAGTGTTTCATACTTTTTTTGGAGATACGGATCTTGTCTTATGGAGAAGTATTTTGGATGAATTGATAGGTTGTATAGCCTAGAGCTGATTTATCCTTATCATCCTTACATACCACAATAACCTCTTGTGAAGTACCTTGCCCAAGGGAGAGATTAAGGCTCAATAGGTTCATCTTCAAAGGTAAATATTCCTAACTTTGTTCATCCTTTATATGAGTAGATAGATACACATTTGCACCTCTCTTCCATGCATTAGAAGTTTGTATACATTGACATGATTATATGTCTTCTATGCATGTTTAATTTTAAGTCTTATTAACCCCACTTTGTGCCACAAGATTTGGTGATCACTAGATTAGATTTTTCCCTACTTGTTATAAGTTTAGTGATTATGAAAACATAGGATCTAGTTAGGGTTATTACATAATTTTACTTTACTAGAGGCTTTGGAACCCTCCCTAGTGATATTATTATGGTAAGAGATATCTTAATTGGGTTTAGAATATCCATATTGATCATGAACTTGATTATCTAATGTATCCCCAATCGAAAGTGTAAGTAGGATCTATCTTCTTTGAGCTAGGATTGATTTGTAGATCTGATGCATTTTCCATTGCATACATTCTAGTGAACTTGCCATGAATCTAACCCTTGTAGGTTCTCTTTCATATTTTTTATTTCTATCATTCTATTATTTTTATATATTTGTGATACTTTGTTGACCAGGTTGGTATATTTATAACTTTTGTACTTAGGTTGAGCACAGTCACATCAAAATGACTCTATTATTTCTAAGAAGGTCTTAATTAGATACATGTTATTAGATTGAGCAAGTTGACACAGTACTCTTAGTCATTCCCAAACATTAGAATAGGTTGAATTAGTCTCCTAGTCAACATTTAGAACAAAAAACTAAGTTATGCAAGTTGATTTAGTCATCTTAGTAGGCTTCAATAAATAGGGTTTCATAAAACTAGGTTGACCTAGTTGACTTAATTAGTAGAACTTGCAAGAAGCATTCAAAGCAATTTAACAAAAAAAATTCAATCTTCAACATCTTCTAACCCACCAAGGTTACTCTCTCTCTCTCTCTCTCTCTCTCTCTCTCTCTCTCTCTCTCTCTCTCTCTCTCTCTCTCTCTCTCTCTCTCTCTCTCTCTCTCTCTCTCTCCCCCCCCCCCTCTCTCTCTCTCTCTCAATTCAATACTTCATTATAGTTGTATTTTGTGCAAATTTTTAGTTTTGAAAATTGCAATCCTATAACAAACTAAGTTGACCTAGTCAACTTAGTTCTATATCTTATCTTTTATCTAAAATACCAAGTTGACCTAATCGACTTAGTTCTTAAAGACTCTTGCTTCTATAGAATAGTAACAACCCCATCAAATTTGTTCTACAATATTTTCATATATTATCAATTGAAATAACTTTGTACCATTCTTAATTTATAAATTAACAACTATATGCTAGTAATTAATTCACATTTTCATTTTTCAGTTGTTTACATGCTTAGAGTAGTTTGCATAGTCTATTTAGGTGGTTTTTAAAAATAAATTTTAGTTGAATTATTTTTCTCTTTTTTCACACACTAAAAAATCACACAAATTTCAAAATGCATTTAACATTTATCTTCCCAAGGTCTACCTACTTGGATTTTATCACTAAGGTTGAAGACGACTTGGTTTTCTAGTCAAGCATAAACACGTGGTTAATGGTATATATTGGTAAAACACTTGACACCATTATAACTATGGGATTATGAAGTGATGGAGTAGGCCCCAATACTAAGCCAGTACTAGTGCCAACATAGATCCCTTTCAGCCTAAATGTCCTAAAACCATACCTAGATTACTTTTTAGTTCCTTATTTTTAGCTAACTTCCTTATCACACTTAAAATAACACTTTATAATAATATAGCAACACTCAAGATGACCAATTAGTTATAATTTAATTTTCAATTGCATTATTTCTCTCTTCTCATTATATGTTTTATTGTAAAAACTTGCATTAGCTAGCATCGGTACAAGGTTTTATGTTGTGTGTCAATTGGATCATTTTCATTAATCCAATTGTTTGTGTTTGCTTCCATTTCTCGCTAAAAATTATATTACAAAAATTTATATATTTATATCAGACTATCATGATGTTTGGCATAGTCTCTTCTAGAGTGTATTTTTCCCTACCTACAGTACTAAGTCTACCTGCTCAACCCAGTATTCCTTTCTACTAGTTAGGATACAGTACTAAGTCAACCTGGTTGACTCTATATCCTTATCAAATTATTAATTTCCCTGTCTATAGTACTCAGTCAAATTGGTCGACCTAGTATTATTTTTTGCTAATAAGGTTATAGTGTTAAGTCAACTTGGTTGACTCTATATCCTTTTAGCTCAGTTTCATACCCTTTTTACAATACTAGGTAGACCTAGTTGACTTTGTACTCTTATCTATCTTTTATATCTCTATGTTTTACATCATCTTTGTCTTCCCTAATCTCTCTCCTTCATCATGAACTTATTGTTTGAAGACAACACTGAGTTTAATTCAATAGATATGATGAGTTAATCAACCATAATAGGTTCTCCCATAACTAGTTTATGGCTCATATTCTAGATGAGAGTAATGTGCATGTAGCCACTCACACTAAAAATTATGAGACCCATCCTCATTCCTTTTTGTGTTTCTATCCTATCTTCTCATTTGAAGATAAAACTAAATTAGAGTATACCCAAGAAATGACCTTCTTTATCAATGAGTTTCCTCAACATTGAGGAAAAGATCCTTCTACTATTTACCATCTCATGATAAGTGGTCAAGTTGAGGAGCCCCATTTTCCTTCTCCCACATTCTCACATGGATTTGTAGTTCTTAGCTTCTTTTTTTCTCACCCTATTCCCTCTATTTTGACCCCTTCTCATACCATGACATCTTCCTCTCTAATTTCCTCCACCTCCATGCCTAGTATCTCTACTAACATGGTAGGTTTTACATCTAGTGGACCTCTTCCAAGACCCACCCTTCTTAATTATTTCACTAGTGTATCATTTTCAACCCATGGTAATCATGCCTTTAGTGTTGTTTCTTTTCATCCCTATATTAGTACATATTTTGACATACAAGCAAATCATGATACTAGTGCCTAACTTACCAATAATTATTCTCAAGCTACTACTAACACCCATAGTAGTACCCAATCCACTACTACCAATTCCAATGCTTCAAAAAATACCAATAATACCACTCAAATCCATCAAATTATATTACAAACTCTTAGTCAAATGAATTCTTTCCAAGCTAACAATGCAAATCAAATGGCGCAAACACAAAATCATCTTATCCATATTCAAACCCACCCTTAAGAAATTCCATGGGGCATCCATAACGAAAATGTTTCCCCACCTTCGCTTTGGGATTCCCATGGTAATCTTGTCCCTCAAACTCCTCTTATTAATAAAAAATCAAGCACATTCAAAATGATCCTCTTACATCTCAAATTATTAATATCGACATAGGAGGTATCACCCCTACCATTTCTTACAATGGGTCAACCAATCCTTCTCTTTGCTTAAAATATTTTCAAATCTATGTAAAGATTGGGTGAAGTTAAATACATTTGTCATTACTAAGCTATTATCAAATAATCTCATGTGTGATGCTTTAGATTGGTACAACCAAATCAAATTTCATTCCATCACTAGTTTGGAAGACTTACTCAATGTTCTAGTCTAAAAGTTCTAAATTAGTGATCTCCCTGAGAATACCTTAGCCCATTTTATCAATTGTAAGCAATTTGAGACTGAAACCACACAATATTTAATCAAATGGTGGAAGACCTTGTCTAAAAAATGTGAACATAATATGGTAGATGACAAAATATTTCATCTATTTACCAATGCTCTTTTTCCCAAGTTGTAATATCAGGTTTAGACTCTCTCTCTCTCTCTCCATGTACTTTGGAAGAGGACGTTAACCAAGCCAAGCATCAAAATTTCCTCATGCATCAATTTGAACCATCCCAACCTTCTATGGGTACTTGTATGTAAATAAATAATAAGAATCATCATGCTACAAATAATGTGTCACCAACTCTTATGATACCCTTTATACTATTCATTTTTTTCTTCCCAACCAGACTCCAGAATAAGCTTCCCCACTCAACCACATCACCAAACCTCATTTATATTCAACCAATAACATAAATTTTCATAAACCTTTATCCTTAGTGGAATTACAAAAATGTCTACCAAGGCCTCTCCCATGATAACTTGATCCCACTTGTCCCATGAAATCTTTGTATGATCCAAATAAATTTTGTTGATTTCATACTAGTTGGGGTCATTTTCATGAGACTTGTAGGCAATTTCAAATTTGGATATGGATTTCCTTCTCAGTCCCAATTTCAATCATGATTCTATCATTTGTAAATGTGAACAAGACTATGACATTGGCTTTAAATCCCATGAAACGAAAACTAAATCTCAAGCTTTGAACCGGGCTAATACTCATTTGGCCATCTATAAAGATCCCCTTCCAAATCACCAAGATAACCAAGAAAAAATACCCCTTTTACCAATAATGTTGACAGTATTCTTAACCATACTCCTAAAGAGAATATGGTCAATATAACTAATATGGGAAGGGTGGTTGCCTTCATTGATCCTCATCCCATGCACACTCCTCAATTACCTTGCACATTTCATGTTATCCAATACTCTTCTCCAACTCACTTAATAGTGTTAGGGAAAGAACACCTTATATATTTTTATGAACCAATTCCAACACCTCCCTTGGATAACACTTCTCATACCATATCTACCATTCCTCCAACTTATTTACCCATCACTAATGATACTCAAAATTCTATCAACACTTCTTCTAATCTATATCAAACCAAACCTGCATCAACCACCCCATATTATCAAGATAATAAACAAAATTTTACTCTAATTAAACCTTCCACATCATATCAACATAAGTTTACATGCATTTTAGCTCCTCCTTTGAGGACCTATTTCAACACTACACATCTCTTTCCAATAGTACCCTTATGGGTTATGATGAAAGGGATACTATCATGAAACTCACTAATATCCCATCTCAAATCCCATTTCTTAAACTTATTAAGACCTATCCATGAAATAATAATCATCTTATGCATCTTTTACTTGAAGTGAACATCATTTGTCTTCCCCTAGTAGGATGCGAATCCAATCTGGATAAGAAGATAGCATTTTATAATAGTGCAAAGAGATGTCCATATATGTTGATGAAACAATGGACACTCATCTTTCCCTCAAATTACCCATTGATTATAATATCCTTGATGAGATTATGTTTCATCTGGATGATCCTCCTCTCTTTATTAGTATCCAAATTGGTGATATCCAAGTGAAGCATGCCTTGATTGATGAGGGTTCTAACACTTGTGTTGCCTATCTTGATTTTATCAAAACCATAGGATTTTATAAATGCAATCTTAAGTCCACATGCAAAATGTGTCAAGGCTATGACCTAAGGAAAATGCCTCCTTTAGGTTGTGTGTGGCTCCCCATTACTGTCCCACCTATCACTATTCATGTGAAGGTGATGATTTTCAACTTTCATCTATCCTATAACATTCTACTTGGTAGGCCATGGACTCATCGTATGAGATAATTTGCCTCTTTTATTTGCCAGTGTGTCAAATTTCCTCAAGATGGAACCATCTATAAGATTTAAGGTGACACTAATCCTTGGAATTTTGAATAATTCTAAGAGTATGGTGTATTTAAAATCCCTACCCTTGAACCTTTGCCAAGCATTTCATTTCATGAATCTTAATGGTTTAACTTTCCTATCAATTCCACCTAAGGTTATAATGGTCACCCCAAACTCATTGGGAATATACCCCCTAACCTCCTAGATTTTGATGATGATGAGCCCAATGAGATTAATATAAAGATTAAAACCTTAGATCTCTCACCACATCTCATTTCTCAACTTCCCCCTTCTTTTCAACCTCATTTCCATCAACCACCTTGTGATGATATACTCATTGTCTTAACCAAGACTCATCGTTCCATTCATCACGCTACATCAGATAATCATGTCATTCCTACCTATGCCATTGATATTCATACCCTTGATTATGATGATGGATATAGCTTAGATTATCCATTGTTAGGAGGTCTCATTTAGGCTTGAGATGCTGAATTTATTCATTATCATTCCTCTTTGCTTCAATATTTTAGTACATCTTCTAGCATTCCACCCTATATCATTCCTAATTTTAGCATTTCCTTTTGATTTCAGGGTAGAGATGGTGTAAAAAGCCTCTATTTTATAAATAGCCTCATCAAATTATTCTTATGGATCATGTTATGACTGGTCCCTATCACTTTCGTATATACCAAGACCCTTTTAGCCAACTTATCCCTAAGATGCTTAAGACTATCATTCAAACTTATGTGTATCCCACCCCTCCCTCAGTGGAGTCCAATTCAGATCCTATCCCCACTCCCTCTATAGTTGAGTCTCTTCCTATTTCTAATCCTACTACTCTTTCAATTGAGAATTTCCTAATCTCTCCACCAACCCCACCTTATCTTGGTGATGGTTTGCTCCCTTTATCACAACTTTCTCATTTACCCACCAAATGGGCCAATCAACCATATTGTGATATTCATAAAATTGTTGGTCATTGGACTAGAGACTATTAAATATACCAATATTCCTTAGATTTTGTTTCCATTCCTCCTATGAGTACATATACCAAGTCTACTCACAAGCATATCTATTACTTACATGACACATATAATCATTCACCCACACATTATCATAAATTACTATAATGTATCAACACCTTGCATCCCACCACTCCTTAGCCTATAGAAAAGTCTATACCTCCCTTTAAAGTATTACTTGAATATATTCCCAAACATGGAGAGGTATACTATCTCAACCACCAATGTGGTACACATCACACTAATTAATGTCGCATCCTTTAGCAGCATCTCAAGAATCACATTATAACCATTCATATGCCTAATACCCTTCCTACCATAGGTCACCGTTGTAATAAGTATCCCCTTTCTTCCCCTATGGATCCACCACTTGTGGTCCCTTCTCTACCCATTGTTTCTCCACTTGTGAGTCCTTCACCCATGGATCCTCCTTCCCCAGTGGCACCTTCTCCACTAGCAACCCCTTCATCTCCTATAGAATACATTCACATGCCTTCTCCTAGGAATTCTCTACATGATATCCCTTATCAACATGATCCTTCAATAATTCCTAAATTTTAGGTCAAGGAGATTTGATGTGAAGTATTTTCTTAACTTTCCTCGAATATTGATGAGATTTTGGCTATAGTCCATGTTTAGCTTTATAGAGACTTATCAAATGTTATGGATAATGTATTTGGATAAATATATTAGTACTTATGAGAAAAATCATATTTTTCTTACATTTATTTCCTTATTTTGATTGAACATGTGCTCCAACTTTGCATTTATCTATATTATTTCATTTGACATTGTGTCAAATTCTTATCTATCTTACATGGTGACTTTTGTTTTGCACCACACATCGCTTATTATTATTATTATTATTATTATTATTATTATTATTATTATTATTATTATTATTATTATTATGGATTACTTTTCATAATTGCATAATTTTTCTTCTTGAGTTCATTTTCTATGTTTACCTTGTCTTTTTTCATGATTGTTTGCTATCTTATCTCTATAAACATAGACAATTATTATTTTAACTTGGTTATACAAACCTTTTTCCCTTTAGTCATTACTCATTTACCATGTGATCAATTAGAAAATAATTCATCTCACTACAATCTCCTTTTACTAGTCCACTTTGGATCTCCCATTCTTCCCCTTTATTCCCTTTCACAAAATAAGCATACACATGGTTCAGATTTGAGATAACATGTTGGTTCATAGTTAAGAATTAGTGTTCTAATTAGTTATATATTTTGATACTTAACTTATTTTAGCCAAAGACTAAAGCTAATCATACACAAGTCAAATCACACTAAAAGACATGATTCTAAGCACATATCCTCTTTATAATAAAAGATCAAACTCTACAATTGGCCTCATGATAGAGATATGGTCCATTGGGGTGCAGTAGGCTAGTAGATTAGAAAAGGATAATAAAAATATATTTTAGTGCTACCTACTTTATCATGGAAGTACCCAATCTTTACAGTAGATTGATGGCTCTGTAAGGGGTCTTGATGAATGAGGAACACATCGTGGGAAGGTAGGTCCATTTTACTTTTCATATTCTTGTTCAAAACCTCTAACATGAGTTGATTTAGTTACCAAACTTATTTACCTACATAAATTTTTGGATATAGTGAATATGTATCCTATGTATATTGATGGTCAGTGGTCACTAAGTGTCTTCTCATGTCCTTAGTGTGCCTCATGTATCCTAAGGTCTTCTGATAAGATTCTTATATTATGCTTCTTACATTCCCTTTTTCACTCCATATAATCATAATATTTCCTCTTGATAAATATTGTTTTGTTCACTGATCACACCCCTTAGGGATTCCATTTGTGAGTTACAGTATAAGAACATGGATAGGACCTAGCCTTCCTAAAAAATTAAAAAAAATTCATATCACCATTCTAAACATCCCCTTTTACCATATTTTCACATTATTTCCACCTCATTGGTGTTCTCTTTATGAATTTCAATGTAAGGCCATGGATAGGACCTGACCTTCCTCAAAAAAAATTCCAATACTCAAGTCAAAATGAAATTACATGTGCCAAAGATGAGATAAGATGTGATTGATTATGAATTACACATCATTGACATGCTTCCCAATTTGATTTAGTATTTTTTATGCTTACTTCATTAATCTTTCATCATCTATCTTCTTATTTTTTGATTGCATATAAGAATCCAACCATTTTTATTGAAAATTTTCATACTTACCAACTTCAATTAATATGATTAATTTAAGACCATTTTACCAATTTTATTTTTCTTTTATACTTCCCAACATGAGTTAGTATGATTTATTGACTTAATTTATTTGTTTTTATACCATTGGTCTTTCACACGATTTCCATTTTTTTATTTTCATACTTCCCAATGTGATTTAGTATGATTTTAATTGTTTTAATTTGGTGCCAGTCTTTTTTATGGTTTAAAAATATTTTATCCTCTTGTTTACCAGTTTTCTTGGTTTGTTATACTTAGTCATCTTTTGTTATTGCACGATTCCCATCATGAAATAGTCTATAGTATATTTGAATTTGATTAATTATACTTTTACAAGTATTTTTGCCTATTTTTTAAAACCATGCATGTGTCCTAAATAATGATATAAAATAAAAAACCACACATATATTTCCTATAACATATATAAAAAAAGAAAAATACATGTGCTAGAAATAAATATATCTATGCATCAACAACCATAACCAAAATATAATTCATAAGATCAACATCAAATTGTCGAAATATAATCTCTCTCTCTCTCTCTCTCTATATATATATATATCAAGTGTTTTAATATAAATAGTATAACATACACAAATACATCACTCTCGCTCTATGGTTGGTCCCCAATATGTCTATATCATGGCCTAGCCATGCTCCCATAGATGCCTCAGACTGTCCCCTCTTCATAGTGAACTATAATGAGGTTTTTTGAGATCTTAACCAAAATACTTATCCTTATAGGTTGACCACCTAGGCCTGAACCTATCCCAACTAGATAGTGGTATCCATGTGTACAACTCTCTCTTAAGCCAAGGCCTACCAAGCCTATGCATCTCTTATTCTCACCCCTATTAGTGGCTGCAATCCATCTCTATGTGCTTGTAGCTGCCTTGTAACCTCCCCCACTAGTCTAAACCAATGCACCTAAGATAGGATAGATGGTTCCATAAGATCATCTAGCATGGTAGGATCATATGGTATCAGCACCCCATCCAAAATATCATGGTGTGCTACCATGACTAGGGATATCCATCTAATCTCCTCGGCCATAGGATCTACAAAATTCAAACTATATAGATATCAAATCACATATACATATCTAAATATATCTATCTATAACCATATACAACTAGTATTCTATCACAAAAATTAGAAATCATAAACATTTATTCCCTGTCTTGGTGTCACCAACCACCATCTCCCCATCGATTCATCTACCAAGCATGGTCTCTCCATCATCTTGGCCCCTGAGCAACTCATCAATGGGATGCCTCCCAATCAAATAAAAACCTAGAGTCACCACCCATGCATATCTTAGGCCTCTCCTTAGTGGTACCTCTATCAACCAACTCTACCTTGGGCCAATTGATGGGTCATCTTGGATAACCACCCTTTGTACTTGATCCTAACACTAGTGTCTCTATCAGTGGTGTGACCAAAGTGGTCACTTTTCCTCCTACTAAAGTGCCATTTATGGTACCTATATCACCCCTACATCCACATCCATGCCCTCTCCCCCTCTAGTTACTGGTTGTCATGTTCAATTACTCTATGGTTTCACACATCATAGTTTGATCCCTAGTCTATCGACTGGTGATCCTCTTCCTCCTCTCCCCCTCATCTCTATCACATGCCATACCTAAAATGTGGGCACCACTATAGGAACCACTAGGTCTGGGAGTCCAAACTATCTTGGTAAGTGTGCCATTGGCTTTGTCTCTACCCATAAGGTATAATGGCCCATGATCCACTATCGATGTAGAACTGGTGCTACAATCACCCAACTCAACCAAATAGTCATAATATGTGTATAAAGCTTCCACATGATCTCTCCTTATGTGATTTTATTCAGTAGTGGCACATGGGACATGACTCATGGTACCTGATCCTATCTCTATCTTACAACCTAAGGTAACTGATCATTGACCACATGGGAAAAATTAGTTGTATGATACATCAAGAACCTCTAGTATATATAGGCACTTTGATATACCATTGGTCCCATGGTCTTGTACCCTCTATGTAACATCTTATGCATATCATGCATGAGCTAAACCCAAATGATAGACCCTGAGTCATAGAGTGACCCCTAATCTAATATGGTCTGACACAAGGATATCACATATAATAGTACATTGTCATTGAACTTGTAACACAAAACTTTTGTTATCACAAGTCCTATCATAACCTTATAAATATCTAGAATCTATGTAATATACACATAAAACAAGATCACCCTCAGTCTTATGTAGATCTTATCTAAACACATTTCCCATCGAGCTAGTGTTTGTCTTTCCTCTTGATCATATGATGTCCTTGTGATCACTGATGTCCCCCTTATAAGAAGTCTAAGAAATGCATGGATGCCCTCCAATGTGATACCTACCTCTATGGTATCCCCATCCACCACCCATATAAAATTATTGTTAAATTATTCCCATTATCCAAGGAACATAACAATGAGATCATCACTCAATGGGATCTACCTCATCTCCATGATGCCTCTCAATCCCAACATAACCTTTTTAGCTTTGTCCACATCCATCAGGTAACCATGAAGCATTAACCAATTGCCAAAATGTTTGGAATATTTGAAAAATATCAAAAATAAAGGATGTATTAAATATCCATGTCATTTATATCAAAATACATTCTTAAAAATTTCATAAAAATAAATTGATTTGATTTAATTTATTCATTTTATACCAAATTGACCTATTCCAAACTACATCAGCATTTTTAGTACTAAGTCATCCACCTTGTGGCTTAACAATACTATGTCAACCCCTTTTTTCCTTTCATTACTATATTGACCACTTAAGAAATAATTAAGTTGGCCATATAGTAGTAAGTCAACCTTATTTCTACCCTATAGTACTATATCAACCACTTGTTTAAAAACTAAGCCAACCATATAGTACTATGTCATCCCCTTCTTAAAAAAGTCAGCCACTTACTACTGAGTTAGCCACTTACTACTAAGTCAACCCACTAATTTTTTATCTTCTTCAAACTATGTTGACCTGGTTGACCTTGTTCATTCATTGTGATGACTTTTTGACTATTTTATATAAATGATTTGGGCATTTATTGCTCCAACTCTTTTTACCTAATACCTCATTTGACACCTAGTGTCCCTAAAAATTTCCTAGGGCTCATTTTAGTATTTATATTTTGTCTAATTTTCAAATTTCTATAAAATTATCAATTTCAAAAAAAAATCTCAAATTTTTTAAATTTCTAGTTACTTGTGTTGTACTCAATGTGGTCGTTATGTGTCCTCTTCATCTCAACTATTGTATCCTCATCATCATGGCTCTCTAGGATCTCATTAGGTATTTTATATCTCTATTTTTATTAGAATATTAAATAATATCAAATTAACTTTTTTTCACCCTATTTATATTTAATATTCAAAATTATTTACCCTTCAAACATTTACCATCAGATTCCTTGTTTTGATCATATATTTGTTTCTACTAACTCATTTTATAAACCATAAAATGTTATAGAATCATGATGTCATAGAGAATATTTATAAATATTATATTCATATGTCACAAAAATTTCAAATTTTCACTCTTTTCCACTAATATCTATAGGTTCACCTAATGTTCTTCACATTGGACACCTTCACATTTTTCCCATCTCCTTATTTATCTACAACACTAAGGCAAGTAAATGTATGTGTTTTTAAATTATATCCTTTCATTTATCTTATTTACTCCTTAATTCACTTTATTTATCATAAGTTTTATGTGTCATAACATTCTTTTCCCAAAGTGCCATCCCCTATTTCACCTACATAACACATGATGAGATTCGAGTGGGGCATATGTATACATAATATTTTAAAACTTTTATCAATTAATAATTCTCTCTATCTTGTAGGAACCTATCAAGTATTAATATCTCTAATTTCATGCCCTAAGGGGTGCACCAGGAAAGTGGTGGATAGACCATTGGTGCTTCATAGGATTGTTGTCCCTTTTTCCACTCATTATCTACACACTTGTCTCCTAAAACAACATTCCCCTAAGCTTTGCCTCTCATTTTGCACACTCCTCTAGTCTTTTACCAAATTTATTATCCCTTTCCCTAACATAAACCCCTTTTTTTATAGTTTTCATGACTACGTTAGCTACATCAACCTTGTATTCTTATTGACAAAACTTATTAGGGACTAGGAGTTAGTTTTTGTCAATTATAATACTAGGTCGATTGGGTTGACTTTGTTAGCCAAAATTTTTGGAAGGGTTTATGGTTAGATAAACCTATATAAAAATAATAATTTTTCCATTTCTAGATAAAGAGAAGAAGTAATATATATTGTGCATCTGCGTAACCACCATTCTACTTGAGGAGTAAGCTTAGGGTTTCATAATTTCTTTGGAGATATGAATCTTGTCTTGTGGAGAATTATTTTGGATGAAATGATAGGTTTTATAGCCTATAACTAATTTATCCTTGTCATCCTTACATACCACAACAAAAACTTGAAAATCACCTTGGCCAAGGGAGAGATTGAGGCTTGATAGGTTCATCTTCAAAGTTAAGTATTCCTAACTTTATTCCTCCTTTATAAGAGTATATAAATACCCATTTTTACTTCTCTTGCATGAATTAAGATTATATATACATTGATGTGAGTATATGTATTCTATGCATGTTTAATTTTAATCTTTATTTCCCCCACTTTATGTTAAAAGCTTTGGTGAGCACTAGATTAGATTTTGCTTTACTTGTTATTAGTTTAGTGAATATGAAAACATAGGACCTAGTTAGGGTTATTACATATTTTTACATGAATGGAGGCTTTGGAACCCTCCCTAATGATATTATTATGGTAAGATATTCCTTAATTAGGTCTAAGGGATCCATATTGGTCATGACCCTAATTATCTAATGTATCCCCAATCAAAAGTGTAAGTAAGATCTATCTTCTTTGAGATAGAATTGATTTATAAAACTGATGCATTTCTCATTATATACAAAGTGCCCATTAATCTAATCACTTGATTGGTTACACAGGGAACTAATTTATGGAAAATTAATATGTTAAACCTAATTAACATTACCTGATTTTATAGGGGATTGATTTTCCATATTGATTCACCATTCAACCAATCACTAAATTGGTTACATGGAGGACTAAATTAGAATAAATCAAACCCCTTAAACATAATTGATACAACATAATTTTATTTTTGGATATATCTCCCATAATTGAGTCCCCTGTTAAAGTAATAATATGATTTTTTGCATGGGGGACAAAATTAGGTCAAATTGACCCTTTTAAAACTAATTATGACAACTTATTTTGATTTGGGGCTTCATTTTCCATATTTGAGTCCCACATTCAATGAATCACTAGATTGGTTATATGGGGGACTAAATGAGAGCCCATTAAAATTAATTATAAAAATATAATGTGATTTGGGGATTGATTTTATCTATTTGGGTTCCCCATTTAACCAATCACTTGATTGGTTGTATGCGAGATGTACTTAAGAAAAATTGAAACCCTTAAACCTAGTTATGACAAATTAATTTTATTTTAGAATTTATTTTCATGAATTTATTCCTCGATTTAATCAACCACTTGATTATTTGTATGGGAGATAAAATTAAGTAAATTGAGCCACCTAAATCTAAGTATAACAACTAATGTGATTTTAGGATTGTTTTTCCTTATTTGAGTGCATTATTAAACCAATCACTTAATGTGTTGCATGGAGGACTAAATTAGGTTAAATTTTCCCTATAAATATAATTGTGGAACCCTTATTTAATTTGAGGATTTATTGATACTAATCATAATAAAAATTAAATCAATAAATCAATTGGTTGCATGGGGATTAAATTAGGTAAAATCTAACCTCTTAAAAATTATTTGATTTTGGGATCAATTTACTCTATTTGAGTACCCTATTCAAACAAGTCTTATATTAGTTGCATGGAGGATATAATTATGAAAATCATGCCCCTTAAAATTAATTATAACAACCTAGTTTGATTTGGGATTGGTTTAACCTATTTAAGTGCCACACTCAACCAATCACTTAATTGGTTTCATGGGGGACTAAGTTATGACAAAAATACCTAATAAAGTTAATTATAACAATATAATGTGATATGGGGATTATTTTCCCTATTTGAATGCTTCCTTTAACTAATCACTTTATTGGTTGGATCGGGGATGAAATTAGGGAAAGTAGAGCCTATTAAAACTAATTATGATAACCTATTTGATTTGGCTTTCAATTTTCACTATTTGAGTCCCCAATTCAAATAATCACTTGAATGGTTGCATGGGACTAAATTAAGGAAAATCAATTCCCATAAACTTAATCACAATAAGATAATTTGACTTATGTCTTGATTTCCCCTATTTTACTGCCCTAATTAATCAATAACCTGATTAGTTTCATGGATGAATAAATTAGAGCAAAAGGTGCCCCTTAAAGTTAATTTTTACAAAATAATGTTATTTGAGGTTCATTTTCCCCTATTTGAGTGATCATTTCAAAAAATCACTCAATCAATCATATGTGGGACTAAATTAGATAAAATTGATCACCTTAAACCTAAATTCAATAACCTAATTTTATTTGAATCTCAATTTTCTATATTTGGGTCCCTATTTAATTAATCACTCGATTGGTTGCATGGGGAATTAAACAAGGGAAAATCAATCCCCTTAGAGCTAATTAAGACATCTTAATTTGATTTTGGGATCTATTTTCCATAATTGAATCACCCATTAACTAATTACTTAATTGGATTCATGGGGATTTATTTAGGGAAAAACAAGTCCCATAACAGTAATTACAATAAGCTAATTTCATTTGGGGCTTGATTTTCTATAGTTAAGTTCCAAATTTAACTAATCACTTAGTTATTTGTATGGGGGAATAAATTAGTGAAAATTGAGTCACCTATGTTACCTATTTGAAATAACGTAATGTAATTTGGGCCATGAATTTTCTTATTTGAGTCCCCCATTCACCCAATCACTCGATTAGCTAAATGGAAAATGTAATTAGGGAAAATTGAGGCCCTTAAATGTAGTTGTAAAAACGTAATTTTATTTTGAGCTTGATTTTACCTAATTAATTCCCATATTCAATCAATCAAACATTTATCCCTTTAAACCTAATTTCAATAAGCTAATGTTATTTTGGGATTGATTTGTCTTATTTGTGTGATTCATTCAATAAATCACTCAATTGGTTGGATGGGGGGCTATTTAGGAAAAATGTTACCCTAAATCTAATTACAATCTAGTTTGACTTGAGTCTTGATTTACAATAATTTAGTTACCCATTCAACTAATCATTCAAATGGCTGTATGGGGAACTCAAATAGTGTAAATTGGGATAGTTAAACCCAATTACATTTTCCCTATTTGATTGTCCCATTTAACCTATCTCTTTATAGGTTTTGTGGGGTACTAAATTAGGAAAAGTAAAGTTCTTTAATCTAATTATGGTAGCATAATTTTATTTGGGGCTTAATTTTTCCTATTTGATTCCCCATTTAACTAATCTTTCATTTGGTTGAATGTGAGACTAATTTAGGGAAAATTGAGCCCATTAATCCCAATTACAACAACCTAATTTGAATTCGGCCTATTTTTACCCTAGTTGAGTGTCCCATTCAACTAATCACTTCATTTGTTACATAGGGAACACAATTAGGTAAAATCAAACCTATTAAAACTAATTTTTTTTTTATCTTGAATTTATATATTTGAGTTCCCATTCAACCAATCACTCAATTATTTACATGAGAGAATAAATTAGGTAAAATTTATCTCTTTAAACCTAATTTTGACAACTTGATTTTATTTGTGGTTTGATTTGTCATATTTGAATACCCCATTAAACTAATAACTTGACAAATTTTTGTACACATATAAAACAAACACTAACATATGCACTAGATTTCTTGAAGTCTGGCTGAGACAACTGATGTAATGGATAGATGGATGCGAGAATATATGAAATTTATGGACTATTTTGTGGAATAGGGTTTTGGATGATAGGTGGTAGGGGATGCTCACGATTGTATAAAAATATATCTTTTATGCCATGGTGTTTTTTTAGGGTGTTAATTTGGGAAAAAATGAAACTCCAAGGTCCCTCTATGTCGATTATGACAAGGTAACAAATTTCCTAATCATTTCTAGGAATAAAGAAGTGGGAGTGGTTAGACTGGATGATTCTGGGAATATGGTTGGCCTTATCAGGCTGGATATGCCTAACCAATGGCATACATAAAGTGAATGAAATATGAAAGGGCGAGTCTCAAGGAATAAATATAAGGAAAGGTGGGAAAATAATCTTGGATAACATTATATTGGAAACCTCATTTTGGGAGTAAAATGACTATAGAAGGATCAGGGAGCCATTATTTATCATCTAGAGCATTAAGGGAGTTAAAATGAGATTTGGGATATGGATGGACTAGAATATTTCTACTCTAAGTTATACACTAATTTAAATTTGTAAATACCTTCCAAAAATTGGAGAATTGGCCCTAGGGAAAATATTGGCTGTAAAAAGATAAGGACATTTGGGAAGTGTCATGGAAGAGGAAAACAAATTTATTTTCAAGTGTGTAAATCATATGAGATTTTTTAGATGATGTTGTTGAAATGATATACTTATTTTTTTGATAATTAATCAAGGTTTATGTCTTGTTCTCATCTTGATGAGTCTTTTTTGTATGTTTGGGTTTTATTTTGACAATGTTTAATAAAATAAAGTGAGCTACTCTACTTGATAACAATAAAATATTAAAAATAATAAAGTAGTGAATATTGAAAGTAAATGAAATGATATTGTTTGTTTTGTTATTTATATAGTGTTTTGAATACATTCAAATTTTTTTAGCCCTAAAATATATATTGGGGGAATCCAAGGTTAAAGAGGTAGAGATATCCTAGGGCACAAAGATGGTAAAATATCTCTAAAGTAGGCTAATTAATTGCAAAACTTAGATAAACATAGATGAAATTTATCATGTTTAGATATGTTAAAGATAGAAAGTACAACTATTTTAGATATTAAAATTATAATGAAAATAAGAAACGTATCTAATTTTGATGCTAATACAGATCTCTATTTAGAAAACGTAGAAAGTATATTGAATTTGGATTTTGGATCAGTCATTTGACTCTAAAAATTATACCTCTATAGACATGAACACTTACGTTGACCTAGGATGGTTACATCAATACTACTATCTGAATTATATGCAAGTATTTAGTTCAAAATACCTACTAAAACTAGATGTGACCACCTAGATACTTCTAGGTTCTATGTTAGCTTCACTTTGGTGAATTTAGATCTAGGCCATGGATTATCACACCCTGTCTAATATCAAAATCCTAGTTCTTCATCTTCATAGTGGTTATCAAAAAATAGGCTAGTGTGCACATGGTGTTAAGATACCTGAAAGACCCCTCTATCAATGAACACTACCTACATAGCCAATAATATGAAGAGGGCCTCAAGCTTATGTAGTTCTCCCCTACATGTTGGCTTGTGTATAAATCATACAGTGTGTGATAATAAAGTACAATAGTGACCTAGATTTTAACTTAGAAAATATGGATCTTGAGTTTATCCTTAAATAATTCATACCTATAAATATGTTGTCCCTATGACTGATATGGAAATAGCAAAAAATAGGAAAGATTTGCTTACTTGAGTGTTTTTTAGACTGTACTAGGTGAGTAATTTATGAGGATTAATCATGTATTTATATAGATACTTTTATAGATTATATCACATTAAATCACTTAGTTTAAACATAGAAATATATTTTATTTGTAAATTGGATGATTTTAGGGTATTGAACACTTGTGTTGGGATAGAAAACTTGCATCGACATAGGTGTCTAACTTGGACACAAGTGTTCAAGAAATTAGAAAATAGTTACAAGTCTAGAACTTATAAAGATGAAAGATAAGTATGATTATAAAATTATGGGAAAGATATAAGGTCTGAGTCATTATAATAACATTGGTTAGACTAAGAGATAATTAATTTAGCACAGAGATATAGTGTATACAAGTCCTTGGTAGCAAGAAAGGTCTAGAAGCTAAAGGTACATCCATGATATGTATTTACTAAGTTCACAATACTGAGGTGCTATATATTTTTAAAATAGTGTTTACATCCCCCCTTTAATTTAGTAATGAAATTTATAGTTTAAAGGAAAAGGTATGCATACCTAGGTGTGTATAACACACATTAACTTTACTTGATTCCAAATTGAGTGCTTTATTTGTGACTAACCTACAACCAAGATCAAGTTACAATATATAACCAGTTTATATAATCCAAAATTGAAATCATTTAAATGATTGAAATTAAAAGAGAGAAAGGTTTAGGAGTACACCTGTGTATCGATGCAACTAACTTGTCTTTTCATAATTTAATTTGAAAATGTATATCATTATTAATAATTAGAGTTGAGATTTGGAAAAATATAAAATTTAAAAAGTGCATATATCTAAAGAGATAGAGAGATATTGGAGGACACATGCCCACAACCTTGGATAAAATGTGATTTTATACCTGGTAGTTGAGATTAATTCAACTATGCAATCCAAGAATACTTATAAGCTGGTGAGTAGGTGAGTACGAGTGAAGCAACTAAACTCACACTATAAATCTGGTGAGGTTAAATGATGTAATGAAGTCAAACCTATAAACTTATCAAGATTGAGTGATTTAATTACTTCAACCATTCCAAAAAGTGAACCAAATAGTATAGTAGATTGGCTCAATATGCCTCATAAAATTCCAACCTAGTGGGTGATGATAGTCACGATAATTGTTTTGAAATTTGAAATTCATTTGATTTTATAAATTAGGTTCCCTTTGCATAACATATGCACCTTAGATATGTCTCATACTAAAACTGTGTATAACAATGGTACCAATGCATAGAATTTTTCCATAAATATGTATTTGAATCATATAACTATGTAATTTGGTCAATTTGAAATTAAGTGTGGAGAACATGTTTCCAAAACATGCCCCCACTATAATATAAAATTAAAAATTGGTGTAAGTTTGAAGAACATGTTTCCAAAACATTCACCCACTATAATCTAAATCTATGAAATAAATGTGGAATTCATGCCTCTATGGCATTCCCCCACTAATATTTCCCCCTTTTGAGGTGAGGGAAAGTTAAAACTAGTAGTTACGTTTCCTCACAAGGATAATATAAACATGTAAACTTTAACCATATAGAAGAAACATGTCTAGGTAGATATATCATTCAAGCACGAAGAATTTGATCACACTAAGTCGTAATATGCATGATGTGGATTATGGCCATGTATAGATATTAATAGTATAAGGTCAACAAACAATCAATCACACACACAAGAACACTAAAAATAAAATCAAAAGATAATGGTACAAGGAGAACTCAAGTTAGAGGCATGTAAAAATTCCACAAAATAGAAGGGACATGAGTTATCCAAATGTCCACAAAGAAATAAATGACATATTCAAATGTCAACATATAATAAACAATGACATATTCAAATGTCAAAGAGGCAAAAAAAGGCACAGGGGTCAAAAAAATGGAGAATATTTAAATGATCAAACAAGAAAAACAATATTAAGGCAAGACATTCAAGGAAGTACATGAATAAAGGCATAAGCAATCAACATAAACATAACATACTAGCCCATGTATTATATGTGTTAAAAAAATATGTTAAGTAGATAACATATCAAGTACATTATGAAAGATATAAGCATAGATAAAGTCATCTGTAAGTAAATAAGCTTAAACATGATAATGTAAAATGACAAGAGAATGATATAACCTAGACATATCATGATGAAAGAAGCAGATGCCCCTAATGTCCACATGACATTAGTTGAAGGAAGGCCCAACATTTGGAAGTGTATAGTTCATGCATCTGTGTATGCTTGTATCACACTCAAAAGATGTGTATATAGAAAATACTGATATACCATATATCAACATAGAACCAATAATATATATGCCAAGGAGCTAATAAAACATATAAAAATTGAACACATTTTTATATTTTTGAAGTTTTTAGATTTTTTGGTATTTTTGGAATATGTGAGACCTTGAAACCTTAAGTTAGATCCTTCACATTGTTTGAATCATGGTTGGATAAGTTTAAATGGTACATATCATGTTCCTCTTCCAATTTTACATGTGAATTAGAATAACCAAGCTATTATTTTGAATTTAGATCGATTTGCCTTCATGGGAGGAAAAAACACATTAATTTTCGCCAATTTTTATTCTATTTGATATATCAAAAGAGTGCCCAATGTAAATGCATATGGAGATTTTTACAGCATAACACAAAACCATGTTTGAGTAACTTTATAACCACAAGCAATTTTTATTGTTATGTTACCCAATAAGCCTTTGTTAGTGTAGGTTTTTATTCTATTTAATGGTTTTTCCCTACACATGTTTAGTTTAGCCTGCTTAGGTGTCTTTTAAGTCATTATGAAAGATAATCCCATATTCATGAGGAATTAAGGACATATTTATATTTTAGTTATATAATTTACCTTACTAAAGATTTTATAGATAATGATGTTAATGGTAATATTTCAATCTTTTGATTTCTAAGTAATTGATTCTTCTGGCTTATGTTTGATTTTGTTACTACACATAGGTAATTGCATCGTGCATTCAAATATATTCAATAGATCCTCAATTATAGCCCTATCTAACATGGTATCATATATTTTTTAGTAGGTGAATTCCATTCTTCTTATTTTTAAATATTACATTTTTAGAATTCATATAACCAATCTACCATTTGTTGACCTAGCATATTGTAGATTCACCATCTTTTAAATTTTGCTCTTCTTCTAAGATCCTTAACAAATTCAAATTTAGAAAAAGAAGAAGGGAGAAGTCATATTTTTATATTCACACATCATTTTGTAGGTTTTCATGTAAAATTTCTTGCATAATCTTATTCAAAAGCTGTCAAAACCCTACGATCAGTTGTAAACATGACCTAGTTTTGTGATAGTTTATTTTTGCCTTTTTTGGAGAGTTTTAGGGCCTTTGTAATAATTTAAAATAAATCCATATAATCTATAGTATTCAAGTAAAAATTATTTTTGTATTTTTCTAGGTTTTGGAGATCTTTAGTGGGTCTTTGGTCAATTTTCCATAGGTGGAATAAATATTCTAGTTTTGATATAATAGAGGTTTTCATCCCTACATGCACTAAGGGAACCATTGATAGATCTAGCACCTAAAAGGATGCCTCTAAACACCAACATGATAAAAACCTAATGAATATAAGTATATCTTACATCCCTAATGAAAAATATTAATGTTAAGACTTTTGATTGTGAGAGTAGTTAGTTTTCTTGACATCAAAACTTTTGTTTGTGGGTGCAATCAATTTCCATAGTATTAGGAGTTGTGACTATGGGAGTAGTCATTAACTATGGCATCTGGTGTTTATACTGTGGGATCAATCCATTTTCCTTGTATTGGGATTTTGGAGTGTAGGAGTAATCAAAAACCCTGACATTTGCATGGAGGGGATGTAACCTAGATGTATTTCCCTATTGTAGGAACTATCAAACATCTTAACATTGAGACTTTGGGGTGCACATGTAGTCTCAAATCCTGATACAATAGGGTTCTACAACCCTAACACAAAACCTTGACATCAAAAAATTTAACTATGGGAGAAACCCAAAACCCCAACAAGTGTGTAGTCTTCACTAAAATTTGATGATGGTCTAGAGGACATCAAATTTAACCTAGTGAAGTGTGACACTATTCATTTTAAAAAAGGTGTCTTTTTTGGGATGATGTAACTCTCAAACCAATCACATCAATCAAAGTGATGGGGGACACCCAATTTGGTATTATACCCTATTCATATGAGAATTAATCCCCTAGTTATGGCCAACCCAAAATTGCTTAAATTTTACTCCAAGTGGGCATAAGATTTTTTGATGGAGAAGTTGCCACCAAAAATATTTCAAACTATTTACACATCCAAAATTTCTATGTAAAGTGGAGATTTTTTTTACTAGAAATAAACATTCAAACGTGCATAACTTTCACTTTGTTGCTCCTTTTGATGTGTCTTTTTTAAGAAGTGCATGATTTTTTGAGCTATATCCATTGATGATATTATCATTCATTATAAATTTTAACCTTTAAAGATTTATGGAGGTGTTACATTGCTAGTCTATGCACATAGTTCAACATATATTTTCTTTCTACATCATGGATCTTAGTTCCATTCTGATTCTTACACCATTCAACTATCATGAGTGGAAAGTCAAATTGTAAATACTTTTGAGGAGCAAAGGCTTACACCAAATTACGATGGGTAAAAAAATAGAGTTGGCACCTAAGGCAGAGAAGGTGAAGTGGTACAACCAAAGAAATGAATCCTATAATCTATTGTGCATGTCTATGTCTTCTGACTTAGTCTTTCATATCAAATTTGTAACATCTCCAAATCAAGTATGGTCCACATTAGATAAACTCTTGGGAAAGTAGTATGAGATGAGGGGCCATGAGTTGAAGAATGAGATCATCAGTTTGAGTCCAGATGACATTGATATAATACAAAAATTTTTCACTAAGTGTAAATCACTTAGGCTATAGTTGAAACTATTCAAATTTGACAAAAAGGGTGATCAATTGATTCTTTCTATACTTTCCAAATTGGGTTCTTACTATTCTATCTTCATTTCTACCTTCCACACCATTAAGTGGGCCATTGGAGCTACATGGACCATGCTTTCCTTGAATGATTTTTATATTAACTTAAATTAGGATAAATATAAGATCATTCAAATGGGTACACTGAAGTCATCTAAATCACATGTATTGATTATGAGTCATGAAAAATAGAAGGCTTCCAATGGTAAGGAAAAAAAATAACAAGAAGGGCCTAGAGAAAAGAAAGGGCTAGAAATCTGGTGCTAAGACAAAATAATAAAAAGATCCCTCCTTTTTAGATGGGAAATCCAAGAAAGAGTGACTCATATATGGCTACTTCAAGAAACCTAGACATGATGAATCCAAATTCATGAAGAAGCATATCAACCAATTGATAAAAATACTTGATAAGTATAATATCAATGTCCTTGATTATTCTAATTAGAGTTCATTGGTGCATGAGTCTTTTAAGGAAAAAAATATTAAGAAGGGTAAAGAGAAGGGTAAATCACTTGTTATAGTGGCATCCTATCCTTCCACATGGGTTATTGATTATGGTGCATCACACCACATGGATTCATCATACGACATGTTCTCATCTTTGGAGTCTTTTTCTATGCCTTCCATTTTATCATGTGATGATACTTCTATTAAAGTTAATGGGAGTGGATCTATTGAAGTGGATGATAGGAAATTTCATGATGTTTTGTCTATTCCCTCTTTATTCACCAATCTCCTATTTTTTTATCATATCATTCAGATTGGTTTAGGAAAGAGAGTTGAGTTCACACCTAATTATGTGGTTATTTGGGAAGCTAACAATGACTCCATTATTAAATTTGGGAAAGTAGATCACCAATCTAGGTTGTATACTTTCTCACATTTTTCTCCTGATTAACCCTCTATTGAATTTCTCACTTATTCATATGAGGAGAATAAATTATGGCATGAATGATTTAGCCATCTCAACTATCACTACCTGGAACAACTTAGTCATCAAGACTTGGTTTAGGGTTACCAAGAGTTAAGTTTTATGATAGAGTTTTCTAGGGTTACATTCTTGGTAAGCATCTAGAGGAGAAGTATGATAATGGTAAATCACAAAGATCTAAACAAATATTAGAGATTACCCACAATGACATAGATGGTCCATTTCCAAAACCTTCATTCAATAGGATAAAGTAAATGCTTACTTTCATCAATGAATTTTTGAGGTACACTTGGGTGTATTTTCTTAAGAATTAATCAGAGGTCTTTGACCATTTTTAGGACTTCAAGGTTCTTATAGAGAAACAGTTAGGTAAATCCATAAAGATTATGCACTCTGATAATGATGGTAAGTATGTAAGTAAAAATTTTGAGCAATTTTATACATAAGAGGGGATTAAACTATAATGTATAGTTTCCATATAGTCATCAATAGAATGGTGTTACAGAGTGCAAGAATAAGTCCTTGAAGGAAATGGCCAACTATATTATATACTTCAAGTTTTTTTCACCTTAGTATTAGGCCAAGGCCATCAAATATATTTGTCACATATATAACTAAGTTCCTCACAAATCATTTAAGGGAGTCACTCATATTAAATCTTAAAACAATAAAAAACCCATAGCAGAGAACTTATAATTGTTTGGTTCACCTGCTATGGCTCAAATTTTGAAGAATAAATGTAAGGCAAAGGAGCCTAAAATTTATCCTTGCATCTTCATTGGATATCTTGAGGGTGTTAAGGGATATAGAATTCTCCATCTAACCACTCATGAATTTTTCATTGAGAGGAGAGTTAATTTTATAGAGGGTCCTTTAGACTCCACACTTGACACCTCTCACTCTTCCTTAGATGCACTTGGATTTGATGATTCATATCCACTTGATCAACCTCCTGATGATCCCAATTTTTCTTCTAGCTCTAATAATGAGAGTAGTGATGAGGATTTCCCACCTCCTTATCCTAGATTATTTTTAGATGATGATGAATCTCCTACTAACTCTCTGAACACTAGTCCTCTTTAGTATAGATAAGCACTATAAAGTGTTAGCTAATGGGTTGGAGATCCATTAGATAATATGTGAACTTGTTCATAGTTATATAATGTTCCACATGCTTTCATTGCATCTACTTCAAATCCATAATAATTTATTGAGGCATCAACAACTCCTAATTTGGATACGACCATGGAAGAGGAGTATAGTTCCTTTTAGAGGAACAATGCTTGGGATCTTGTCTTACTTACTAAGGGAAGAAAAAATGTTTGATGTAGGTGGATCTACCAAAACAAATTTGTAGTAGATGGGTCTATAAACAAGTTAAAAGAATGTTTGGTAGTAAAAGTTTCTTCTTAGGTACCTGACATCGACTATACTGGGACAATCACCCTAGTTTATAAAACAAAATCAATTCAACTCACTCTCATCATTACTAGAACACATAATTAGGATGTTCATCAGATGTATGTGAAAATTTCATTTCTTCATGGTGACATAAAAGAGGAAATATACATGGAGCAACCACAAGGATTTATGGAAGATTTTTCCTTAGTTTTCAAACTTTATAAATCTTATATGGCCTCAAACAAGCTCCTCAAGCTTGGTATGCCAAGATGGACTGCTTTCTTATTTCAGTTGGGTTCACCAGATGTCATTTTGTTATGAATGTCTACTTATTATAGGATGATTCATTAAATTTATCATGGTTCTCCACATGGATGACATATTTATCATAGGGAATTCTTCATTCAGTATCACAATAATGAAAATTACTTTGTCTGATAGGTTCTCAATGACTAACTTGGGCTTGTTGCATTACTTCCTCAGGATTGAAATTTCTTAGTCAGACTCTAGGACCACTATTTCATAATCCAAGTATGCTCTTTATTTGCTTACACATTTTAGTATGGCTAATTATAAGCCAATTTTGACTCCTTTTATATCTAATATGAAACTTGGGGTTGATTGTATTTCTCCATTGGTTGATACTACCTCGTATCAATAACTTATTGGTAGTCTCATCTACCTTATGCACACTAGACCTAAAATTTCATATGCAGTGGGCATGGTCTCTAGATTCACACATGAACCACATGATCTGCACTAAAAAATAAATAAGAGAATCCTCCACTACATTCAAGGTACTCATAGTTTTAGGAATCACTATAGAGTGGCCATAGACATCAAATTAATTGGATCTATAGATTTAGATTAGGTTGGTGACATTTAAAATCATTAGTCTAATTCAAGATATAGTTTCTCCCTTGGTTTAGCTCTCACTAGCTAGTCAAACAAGAAGCATAGTGCTATTTATTTATCTTGTATATAGGCAAAATACAAATGAGTTTTTAATACTACCATTGAGGCTATTTGGCTTCAAAGGATTCTCACTGAATTTGGCATCTAGTTTTAATGACTAAGAATTATGTTATGTGACAACAAAATCACTATCTCTATTTACAAGAATTTGGTCCTCCATCAATGAACCAAGCATATCAAGATTTACATGCATTTCATTTGAGAGATAATTCATGATCAAGTAATTGATCTCCACTACATCCAATAATGGATAAAAAAGATGATATATTCACCAAACCTTTCACTGAGAGTAAATATCTTCATTTACAATCTATTATTAGGGTTCAATCAAATCTGACATCCTCCTTTGGGGGGTATTTTATTGAACTTAATTACCTCATCAGGCCTTTATGTTGGGACCCAATTATACTACCCACCTAAGCTACACTTAAAGGAGGTGTTAGTGTAGGTTTTTACTCCATTTAATGGTTCTTCCCTACACATGTTTAGTTTAGCTTGCTTAAGTGTCTTTTAGATCACTATGAAAGATAATCCCACATTCATGAGGAAGTGAGGACATGTTTTTATTTCAAATATATAATGTATCTTAATAAATATTTTATGGCTAATGATGTTAATGATAATATATAAATATTTTTGTTGTTAAGCAATTTCTTCTTATGGCTCATGTTTGATTTAGATACTACACATATAACTGCATTGTACAATAAACACTATTTAGTAAATCTTCAATTATGGCCCACTCTAATAGCATTTCCAACCTTCTTTGATTTATAAGTCTTTTAGATCAAATCTAATTTATTGAAAACATCTTGTATTTTAAGTAGTTTTTTTTTGTGTAAGATGAATATGATTAAGCCAAAAGTAAGCACCACCCATGAATAACATGATTATTAAATATTGTTGACATGGATTATTTTTGGATTGTTCACCTTGGGGTGTTTTCATAGGATGTATACCTTGGGTTGGTCCCATATTGAGTAAATTTTTTAGAGCTCCCATATAAAGATTAGGAACTACATATTTTTGTTCATAAAATTCATTTGGTAATTCATCTCCCTCCTTTGTGTGAGGAATAAAAATTTTGTATTTAGAAGGGGATATGTTAATCTCCTTTGGATGAGTAAGTATTAATGAATTATATATATGTACATACACATATAAATGGTTAAATGACTCATTATTTATGCAATGCTATTTATTTTAATGGATAAAGAATACCTCTACTAAATATTAATTATAACTCCAAATCTGAAGGTCTAAATGCTAGCTCATATAATGTACTTTTGAAATGAATGGTATAATCTTGAATAAATTCATCATCACATTATTTTAAATTGTGAAAATGTTATAATGTAATTTTTGGCACCTTATGGATATTGAAATCCATGAACAATGTATCTTTTAATTGTGAAAAAGTGGTTAAATAACTCTTTGGTAGGATATAAAACCAATTATGAGCTTTGTCAAAAATGTTCATATGGAATATATTTAGTAATAGTTTGTCATATTTTTCCCATTGACCAAAATAATGTACATAGTTAATCATGTGGTTGAATGGGTCTTTATGTCTCAAAAATAGAGGTAAATATGAAAGTTAAAATTTTTGTAGATAAGGATATTCAAGTATACATTGTGTAACAAGTTGATTATTGAATTAGATAAAATTTAAATTAGTATTATGGAAATTGATTTACATTTGAAGTATAAAAACCTATTTTTGAATATCCCAAATAATTTTCATCATAGAAATAAGATAATCCATGGGATTGTGGTGTTTGGAATAGGTAATCTCATTGATTCTAATCCACCACAACTCTTTAATATAATCATATGAGTATCATCATCCTCATGGATACCAAGTGAAAGTGATGAATAATTTAATTTAGGATATTTTGGTAATGTTATTGGATCTTTGAATTGTGGTACCCTTGGTATATCATTTGAAGAGCTTGGTTCATTCACCTTTGGTAGAGATATAGAAATTGGTATTGGAGGGAGATTTGGTAAAGGTACCTCTTTTGGTATGGTATAACACTTTTACATGAATTAATATTTTGGGAAATAAATATCCCTTGGTTTAAATACCTTAGTTGTAAGATTTGGAACATTAGGAACCTTTAACACTTTCAATTTTCAATTCTTCCATCTTATTGGTGCCTTAGAGATACTTGGTAAAGATGCTATGATGTCTTTGTTAACCTTTCTAAAAATTCAATATCAAATGAAGGGAAAAAAATAATCATCACCCTTGATAATGGTAATATTATTTGAAAATGTTAGCCCACATGGGTATCATAGTTGGCTAAGGGCTTTAGTTTCATCCCATATAAGTCTCGAGGTTGATTCTCACTACCCAAATTTTTAAGGCTATTTGATTCATGTGGGCCCCATCAACAACCCCTTATAAGATTAGTTTCACCTTCACTCTCCCCAATGAAGTTCACTGGGTGTTGTAGTGTCTTAATTAGGATCGAGGATACATATGAGTTAAAAATAAAATAAAATAAAATATTATTTGGAAATGTTGGAATTACATGGGTTTGAATTAGTTTATTTGAAGGAATATCCCCCTTATAAGTAATTTATAAATTAGTCATAATTTCCTTGTGTATTTGTTAAATTTTTTGATGATCATATGAAGGATCATCTTGATCATATGTGTCCTTTTTTGTGGTATAAGGTGCATGAAGGTAATGATTAAATGATTTGCCTTATTGGTGAATCATGGATTTTTATGAAAATCCTAAGCCTTTCTAATTTGTATTATATTTAAGAGATATGGGATGGGTTATATCTTGTTCCATTTTACCTAATCCTTGTCCTTTGTATCCATATTTTATCAAAAAAATGAGGCCAAAATCATATTATGGTGGTATAAGAAGTAATGGTAAAGGTTCTTTATCTTCTTTAAGATGGATCAAATCATTTCTTAAAATGGTGGGAGCATGGACTTGATTATAGGGATGGTAGCTACCATCAATAAAATATTTGAGATTAGATGCTTCATAATTTTGAAGAATACAAAAATAATAAATTTTTACCCCTTCTTTGATATAAAGTTAGATAATTTCATAATCATAGTCATCAAATAAATCAATATCATCCATGATGAGAGAGATAAAGAACATAAATATCAGGATAAATTAGGTAAGAAACAACTCATATGGAATGGTTATGAAAGAATGATGTTCAAAAAATGAGTTCACCAAATGTTTAGCCCTAAAATCTAGATTGGGGGGATCTAGGGTTAAATGGGTAGAGATAACTAAGGGCACATGGATGATAGACTATCTCTAAAGCATGCCAACTAACTTCAA
>JARHVA010005137.1:1190000-1207500 GCA_037957365.1 Torreya grandis
GGAGTTTTTGGGTTGGTCACGGTTGGCAATCAAAACCACTACATCAAGACAAAACCATCAGTCTCCACATACTGATGGTTACATGAGTGCCATGTCTTATAGGCAAGGTAGTATCATAACCATCACGAGTATGGTAATTACAAAACTACAAGTAAATATGAAATATCGAGGTGGTTTTGTATTAGAGGGACAAAGAGAAGTGTTCAGTCATTTTTAGGATAGAAAAGGGTTTAAGGACTCATTTAGGGTGTATCATAAAACATGGTTCCTACATACATTGTAGATAGACTATGGAATAGGAGTGGTTCACATATATTATGACACTCTTGACAACTAATGAGATTGTTATCCTAAAAAGAGCTTGGATGCTATGGATTACTCAGGTGGCAACTATGCCCCTATCAAATAGGCTAATATGTGATATTTTCAAATATTGGTATGTAGATTAGAACACCATCCTATTTCCATAAAATACTAGATAATGGACCAGCAATATTGTGGATGTCTATTTGATCATAAGATTATTGATGACATGAAAGTTGGTGGCCCTATGAGAGAACACAAATAAGGTATAAGATTTTAGTTGAATAGAACATTTTTGGGACCCAAATTCACTTGATGTGAGTGCAAAGTGTAGATTCAGGATTTTAGAGGTTGAGGGATCTACCATCCTAAAAATCTAAAAGAAAATTATTGTAATACTTTTCTCCCATCTAATGGGAGATAAGGGAACATATAAGTTATTATATAATTGGTCACTTATTAGGCACCATATGAAGGAAAAGGGTTTTTTTTATTCATGGGATCATGGGGTCCTTGACCACATGTATAGGGACCTATATAAGACTATGTGAATAAGGGATATATTTACCAACCACACCACATTCATTATGAGTTATGTGTATGAGATGATACTCCCATACCAAAAAGGGTTTGAAGTTGGGGATTATGGGGATATTAAAGCCCCACATTGGAAAAATGGTGTTCCATTTAGAGCTTTGTTTTGATTATTTTTGACACTGATAGTGGCCAATATAATGGCCTTATAATATCAAGGGATAGTGGACTAGTAGAATGATGAGTGATATTACCTCATGGAAGCTATTGGATAAAAATTAGTTAGAGACATATGACTTCATGTCAAGGAGAACCTAGTTGATAGGTTTTCATATTATTTTTGGATGTATTTAATATGAAACCTCCCCATGCCTCTATTACTGTATAGTGGCATCATAGAGGCCAAGGCTAGGAGACTTGGGAGATTGGCTTCACATCCATTTAGACATAGAGCCCCTATTATGATGGTGGTCAGTACGAGATGGGAAAATGGAGGACCATAAAAATACCATCAAAGGAGGGGAAGGTCAGATACATGTATCTATTCTAGTGGTATAGTTGGTGTCAGACCAATATCAATAGATTGCATAACCACCACCACCACCATAACAAGATACCTTACAATAACATCAAGTAGTAGGTGGAGAGGATATAAATTTTGTGTAGTTATATAATAATGGAGATGAGGAATATGATGAGTAAACGGGTGACTTAGAACCCAACTAACACAAGGATGATCTGGGTAAAATAGTTCATTTATTCATTTTAACTAGTTTATGCACTTCTTTTTAGTATTGTTACTTAATTGATGTATTTTTTTTTCATATGACTAAATTTGATGTATATTTGTTTAATTTTGGTTTTACATACATCCATGGGATATAGGAATATGATAAGGGTGTAACCTATTTTAAGTTGGGAATGAAATGACTCGTGAAGCTATTGATATATCTAAGACTTCTTTCTAGGTTAGGTAGGCACATTGATGTTTTTTTCCCTATCCTATCATGCATCTATGAAGCTACCCAATATAAGAGTAGAGGTTAGATATTTAAAGGTGAGATCCACCATGGTGGAGGCTTAGGTACATGTTTTTACCAATTCTCTAGTTGGTAGAGGGGGTCGGGCTTATTTAAGCTAATGGATAGGATGGGATATAGCCTCCCAAGGAGGGACTAGCAGGAGGTGACCTAGGATCCATAGTATAAAACATTATTCAACATCAAAACTTTGTAAAGGAGGAGGATAATATCCTAGAGACACCTATTATACATGTATATTGTGATCACCTAAAAGTGGTAATTGGATGCTAAGAGTATCACTTGAGTTAACCTATCCCTAGGTTAGCCATAGACCTATTCTAGAGCCTTATATTTACATTTCCAATCATTTAGTAGACCTTAATCACCTACACCTAGTAAAGACATAGTCCCAAAACTATCATCCCTAACTCCAATCCAAATTATATAAAAATGACATTAATGCCACATTTGGGACACTATATCCATATGGCGCTAGTGTCCCCAACTAGGCGCTACTATCCTTAGCCCCAAATCTTCTCAATAGATAGTTTTTCAAATGTGTGCCCCTCTTAATATTTGACTAAGATCATTTTATTATCCACACAAGCAACAAAACCCTATAAATACAAGTCTAATCCACCTATATTCACTATATGGAAAATAGATACAAAAGCTATTCAAATTAAAGATAGAGTTATGCAAAATTAAATTACATTATCCCTATTCTACCCTAATTTATACATACTACCATATACAATAGCCCTAAATTGGAGCACAATGATATAAAATTGGACTTAGGGCTTTTCAAAAGCTACATGTTTTGGTCATGTAGGAATAAAACATACATACATAGGTGTAGGTGCCCCTCGAAAATAGGAATAGTCATACAAAAGGGACATTAACACCACATTTAGGACACTAAACACAAGTGGAGCTACTATCCAAACTGGGTACAACTATCTAGTGAATAGACAAATACTAAAATCCTATTGATGACACAAACTACTACTCAGATCTCAAATTCCAGAAACCAAATCATATATGATAGTCAATTTTTAGATAAGTCTCTATTTATTCCTATTTGTTACTGTTTATAAAAATTCAAACAAGGTAAAAATAATAACAAATTAGCAACTTAATTATTGAAATTTATTTAACTGATTTAGGCATCTCATCCCTTTAACCAGACATAAGACTTATATATCTAAAATACTAAAAGTTTAAATCATTTGGTGAACCTATCTTACTTCGAACATTGCATAAAACCCTAGCTTGCATTAATTCCTATTTTGTGAAATAAATTTAGGGCTTAATAATTTTGATCTTATTTAGATAATATAGCTAACTAAAATCCATTTTTCATCAAGGTTTTAATTTATTTTACATCTACTTTAAATCGTTACAAAGAAACCCTAGTTTCCAAAACTCTAATCCTAGACACGCTTAGGGTTTGTATCCTTTTTCTATATACTCAGATTTAAATTCCAAAAATATCATAATTTTCTATAATATTTAAATTTTTAAAACTTTCATAAATTATTATTTTCAAAAGGATCAAAATATATAACACATATTTTCCTACCTTGCAACCTACAATGGAAGAATTTAACAAAATATTTGATGAAACTAATAAGCACCAATTACAAGTATTTGTGTCCAAACATAAGGATATGCAAGATGCTTTCATAAAAATTCTTTAAGAGGAACTCCTAAAGAATAAAAATGGTTAATATTTAATCCCTCTAGTAAATGATGTTGTTACACCTTCAGTGGGGCCTACTCAACCAACTCAGATATCATAACCTAAGCTTGTTATTCATCCATTAGTGATAACTACTCCACTTATGGCTACTTATTGTCCTCTTGATGTAAAATACCTTGTATAGTAGGTTATTTCTTTGAAATCTAAGGTGTTACCTCTTAATTAAGGAGCAACTAAGACATCACATGCCTTGGATTCCAACATTCTATTTTGTACACCATTGCACATCACATTGTGGCAACACTCTTGCCATCCAATTTCATATAACCCAAACTCATATTATATGATGGAAAGGGTGACCTAGAACATCACCTCAAAGCCTTTCATGAAGCATGCTTAGACTATGTGTCCAACAATTGGCTTCTTATGAATCTCTTTCCACATAGTCTCAAGGATTATGCCCTAAAGTGGTTCTATGATTTGCCTAACCAATCTATCATGACATTAAATATTTTAGAATATATGTTCATATCACACTTCTCTATCAACATAGGTGATAATATATCATATGCACAAGTATCATAACGAAAAAAAATCAAATGAGCCCATAACTGATTATATCTTATGATACAAGACAATCTTATCAAAACTGAATATCCCCATGGTAGATAGAGAGCTTCAAGATAAATTCAAAGGAAGCCTATTACTAACACTTCATGAAGAAATTTTATTAAATAATTTTACCACATTTATAGATATATTCCACATAGTTAAGGAAAGAGAGGTTAAGCTCTTATCAATGGGAAAACTCAAGTAGTCAAAAGGCCATAGTCAACACAAATTCAGATCCTTCTCCCAAATTGGTTTTATCATCTCTTCAACTTAGAGTCTTCACTAATCTACTAGAGTCACTAGCACGAGTTATACAAAAACTATTAGAATGTAATGTCATATCTCTCCCTTATATTAAAGAGGATGATATAACATGGTCTCCTCCAAAGAGTTATGATTCAAGTTAATTATATGATTATCATAGGGCACCATGACATATGATAAACATATGCATTATCATGAAGAATAATATACAAGATCTCATCGAGGAAAACATTATTTATGTGGGCATACCCACAGTGGCACCAAAATAACAAACAAAGGCAAAGACACTTAAGATATTTTTAGATCATTTCCAAAAGCATATAGCTAATGAGGTAGCGGCACATCAAGTGTTCATTATACATATCAGGCTCATCTACTACCAACTTCCTATCACACGGTTATAGAGGAGACACATCCCTTACATAATATTATTGGCATGTATCATACTATAGTTATACCTAGACCACTTATCACATTTTTAGATTGGGATATTATGGATGATGACATATATTTACATGAACTCTTAATACAAGCATATATAGACCACCATCTTATTTATAGTATCATGGTTGATAATGGGTACATCATAAGCATGTACACCATGACACTCTTACAACCCTTGGGATACATAAAGAAGTATATATTCCCCATTGATATAGTCATTAGTGGTTTGAGTGGCCAAATTCATAGCTCTATTGGGGAGATAGTGCTTATATTATAGGTGGGCCCAACACACATAGCCACTCAGCTTCTATTAGTACCTAGTGTGGGTGTATTTGACATATTATTAGGAAGGCCATCGTTATAGAAACTTTGAGCTATCCCATATATATTACACTAATTCCTAAAGAATATACATGTTAATTAAGTGGTTAAAATTTAGGGTGTCTGATATGAGTACCCTCTTCCCATCCCATAGGCAATTCTAACATAATTTCCATCTATAATTCTAGCATCAATACCAGTTATAGTTCCAGTTCTATTACCATATATTGCATGGATATCTTTTAAAAAGGAGTGAAACTCTTACACATACACCATAGTGTTTATTAGGTTTCTCAAAGTAGTCCAAGTCTACTTCTACCATGTCTACATGCATGCATACTCTCCCTCAGAGACCATTACATGATAGATATGCCATAGATTCTAGAGGACCTTCCTTGACACAATTTACACCAAGATTAGTTATATTTGGGTTTATGAGTTCTTAGCATAGGATACTTATATCACCTATAAATTTTACATCTACCAAATGGGTCCATAAGACCCTTATAGTTCACAAGGAATCACAGTCAGTGAAACAACATCATAACATCACTACTTAGGCTACTTTAGGTTTAGATTATACAATAAACTAGATCATGAGATCAGATTTTCCCTTCCACACTACACACATGATCATAGTTAAAATCTTTGACATAGGTCATGGTGATGGTGATTTTCCCATGAGACTCATTGGTTAGTATGGTTCATACCCTTGTACATACTTCCTTCTCTCTCTCGTTCCTTATGCATAGTTTATTTTCATATGCTTTTACATAGCTTATATTGAGAAAACACAAAAATAATATATGTATAAATATAAAAACATTTAAATATTTCAAAAATCCAAAATTTTTATAGATTGTATGCATTGCTTTGTTTACATTTCTACTACTTTCTAGATATTGCATATTACTAGTTATTCTAGTATATTCAATTTTTATCATACACATATGCTTCACTTGTTCTTATTGAGTGCTTGTAGACTCCATATAGGACTTTGGTCCACTATACTAATACAAACCAGCTATCATCTACCCATTAGGGGAATTTACACCAATCCAATTTTATACATTTGCCCATTTGGGGGCATATCCTACATAGTTTCTATAACCAAGCTTTCTATTTACATACTATACATTCTAGTTATGAATTAATTTATCTTGATATTGATCATTTTTATTCAATTCTAAGACTTTTTACCAACTATCACTAGTTAGACTTAGCATATATGCACCCTGTCATCTACATAAATTTATATAACATAGTTATACATGCAATCATTTCTAGTTCCTATATTAGAATTGATTGTGTTCATATGCTTCTTCCATCTTCAAGGGAATTTTAATATGCCATTGTTTCTTAGCTTCTATGCCACCTTTCTATTTTTATTCCTTGTAAATGTGTTTATGTCCCTTATGTGTGTTCTTTTATACTTCTATATGTGAACATTTAAACATATCTTTATTTGTGAATCTATGTCAAATTGATTGTTTTTTGTGTATGTGGACATTTTAACATGTCTTTGTATGTATTTATTCTCAAACTTAGTGACATTTTCCCATGTCCCTTGTATTATATCCCCTTAGCCTATTATTTGTGTGCCTCATATACTGGTATGTTTGCTTCCTTGTATGCTTCTACACCATGATACTTGTATTTGCTTATTTTACACACACACACACACACACACACACACACACACACACACACACACACACACACACACACACACACACACACACACACACACACACACACACACACACACACACACACACACATGCACCCACATGCATGCACACATGCACACACACATGCATGCATGCACAAGTGGGTGCGCACATGCACGCATACACACACACACACACACACATACACCAATTTTTGATGCCATGAGGGACCTCATGCATCTAGCCTTCCTAATTAGGATCCTTGATGGACATCATGACCCATCCCCCTAGGTAGTTACTCATATTTACTATTATAATACATTGCTTACATTTATCTTGACACCCTTGTGTAAATCTATATTATAGAATACATATTGCATTTCCTACATATGCTTAGGTAAATTAACATTTTGATGTTATGTTTTAGATTATATTGGAATATCATTCACATGATCTGGTTAACACATTTTATAGAGCTACTTATTTAGAGGTGAGTTCTTCCATAGATTTCACAACTAACCTCAAAATAAGGGGAATTTACATGGGTTTTTGTAGAGATCATGCTTCTATTTTGATTTTCATAGATAATTTTAGCACATAGGCTCAATTTTAGATGTCAAACTTAGAGTAGACAAAACAAAATAAAGACTCAATAGTCATTTTAGAACACATAAAAATTAGACCAGGTAGTAATTAGTACCCAGATTAGGATACTAGCACCAAAAGATACTACTATCCACTATAGGGTGCTACTGTCTAGTAGCCCTAACTTTAGGATAATCTAGATCATTCAAACTAGTACACTAGGTACAATACATATTTACATAGATATAGTCATAGGTTTGGTAGTTATGTTCATATTTATCTCAGATTTAATAATTTCAATTTGAACTCATATTATTTTCTCAAATTTGGGGGTATCATGCATGATATGACCACTCACACATTCAATTCTATTACATAGATTCAACTATTACATACTTGATTCATATTTAGTATACTCAGATATTATATTGGGGGCATGTGCATGGCACATAGTTTATTTATACTCATATTCAAACAAGCTGGTCAGATGGAATGAGAAACTCCATATCTATCTATAAACTATATACACTTTCTATCACATTACAAGTTGTCACCAAATTCATGCCTTACTCCATCTATAGTAATTGATATTCTTGAGTGTCCCAAAATTGCCTATTATACTCGAGTGGTTGTGAAGTTGAAAACATAGTTAGATTACTCTCATAGATACTTCCATCACTTTATGTAGTATAGTTACATATGTATCTACTTCACATAGGGGGAAATGATGGAGTCATGGCCTACTTGAGTTCTTGAGCCACCTATATGAGAGGGTTCAACACACTTATAGTCTTATCTAAGCTGTTCATAGAGACTAGGATCCACCAAGTAGGGGTGGGAAATGATGGAGTCAGAACCAAATTGAGTTCTTGAACTACCCATATGAGGATTGAGCAAGCCATCAACTCAGCTCAATTTATTCAATGATATGATCACTATGCTCACTCACACACATAGGTTGTCACTAAGTTCATGCATTGGTTCATGTACCCATTGAGGTGTATTCATTCATTTCCTCTTTCTTTCTTTACTTATTTATTTTATTTTAGCATAGTATTTTAATTTTGATTGTCTCTTAAGTAAGGACCAATTTTTGCATGTTTCATTATAGGACATTTCTTTGGATCATGTTTCACATACATAGACCTAGATTCACATATTTAACTTTGGATCATCTTTCACATACATAGACCCAGATTTGTATACATGGGCTTCACTTTTAAGGTAAGTCCAGGTACACTTCTTTTTCATTTATACTAGTCATTTCACTTTGTTGCATTACTATCATAAATTATGAGCAAATGTAATCACCTACAAGTGGTAATTAGATGCTCAGAGTGTCTCTTGAGTTAACCTATACCTAAGCTATCCATAAACCTATTCTAGAACCTTAGACTTACATTTCTAGTCATTCAATAGACCTTAGTCACTACAGATAGTCAAGACATAGTCCCAGAACTATCATCCCTAACTCCAATCCAAATTTCTTAGCAATATATAGAAAGGACATTAGTACCACATTTGGGATACTAAATCCATATGGCACTAGTGTCCCCAAATAGGAGCTAATGTCCTTAGTCCTAACTCCCCCCAATGGATATTTTTAAAAATGAGTGCCCCTCCTAAGGTTAGACTAAGCTCATTTTATTATCCACAAAATCAACATAACCTTATAAATATAAGTCTAATCCACCTATATTCACTAGATGGAAAATAAATAAAAAAGCTATTCAAATTAAAGATAAACTTGTGAAAAAAGGTAATTTATCCCTATTTTCCCCTACTTTATACATACTACCATCTACAATATCCCTAAGTCTAGTTTTCAATCATTCCAAATCTCATGAACATTTAAGGCATACAAGGCCACTCTCATTCTAGCATTCACTTGCACATATATCAAACCCTAGGTGGGAGAACTACATCAGACTTGATCCCTCTTTGAAGTAATGTTATGCAGGAAAATCTCTACATAGTTAGGTGTTGAGGATGTCCAATCCATCCTACTAACACACACTTAATCCTTTCTCATATCATACTTTCCAAGAGAACTAGGGTTTACAAATCAAATCAGGCTTTTTATGTACAATACATAGCTATAAGTTTTAGTCATGCAAGAAAAAAATACATACGTAGTCTTACATACTCCTTAAAAATATGAGTATTCCCACAAAGGGGACATTATAACCTCATTTGGGACACTACACACGGATGACACTACTTTTCAAAATGAGTGCTACTATCGAAATTGGGTACTACTTTCCAATGAGTAGATGAATACTAAAATCCTTTAGATGAAATCAGTCTGGCCATTGTCCTATGTATAGTATAAGAAGTCCATGTGATGTGATATATAAAATTTATTACACACATCATAGACCTCAATATTCTTCAAATAATACCCATTATCTATGATTATGATCTATGAGACTCCAAACAAACAAATGATTTGATTTAGAATAAATTTAATGATGAAGAATCTACTAATAGTTGTTAGATGAATAGTTTTTATCCACTTAGAAAACTAACCAGTGATCATGATGATGAAATGATAACCATCTGAGGAAGTAAAGAAAGCTTGCCTATCAAATCTAGACCCCAAATAGGAAAGGGCCATGAAGTAATGATGGATTGCAAATATATAACACGGATGTGTAATTTATGGGATAAATGTTATCACTTATCATATTTTATAGCATAATTATTGGTGGAATGTTTGAGAGTGGCCTAAAAACATCTCATCACATGGATCTTGTGGGTAGTTTCATGGACACCAGATTATCCACTACAAGCACTACTATGGAAATGGAATATGACCTTTTATAAATCTTATTGGTCAATGCATCTTACTAACATTTCATCAAAGGATTTAAAATAGATAAACTCATTTATAATAATGTATTTTGATGCAATGATATGAAGATACCTCCTCAACTATGAATTGATATCCTTAGGATAAGTACGCTCAACTAAATAATTAATGATACCTACATACTAAAGAGAGGAAATAATTATAGGTTTCTTTATATAAAAAATCATTTCATCACATAAGTTAGTATTAGTGAGATTTATTAGTTATAGGGGGAATCTACCAACCAATTAAAAATGATTTATCCTTTAATGGAATTCTGGTTAATGTACACAAGTTTGAATTAACTCAAAATCATAAAGAAATGACCAACCTTTCATGAAAGGGTTAGTTGGGTTAAGATTTTTTTTTTAGGCTTGTGACCTTAATATAACCATCTTATCTTAGTTAAACATGTAATATAGTAACCATTTGGGTGCAAACATCATGACCAAACATTAATTATATGCTTGAGTATAATGCATTTCATAGTTAATAAGAGTGTAGATAGTGAAATATATGGCACACTCTTTGTGATCATCATCCTTCTAGGTTAAATTTTAGGAGAGAGACACATAAATTTCCATAATATAAAGTATGATAAGCTTATCAAAATTGGGTGCCAAGAGTGTTGGAGGAGACATAAGAAAGTGTTTTACCACTTCAAATGCATCTTATAAATCATTTGTACAAGTCAATCCAATCACCTTTTTAAGTATATTGTTGATGGGATGAACCACATAAGTAAGGTCAAGTATAAACTATCAAATGGCCCCCAATTTCCCTTAGAATGAACTAATTATTGACTCATCAATAGGGATAACATGTCTAGGATTGCATGAATTTTGGTTGGTTCAATATCAATCTCACATTGAGAGATGATATAACCAAGGATTTTTCCACCTGTGACTCCAAACATAGACTTTTTAGGATTTTGGGTGACATCATATTTGATCAAACATGTGAGGATGGTGCAAAATACCTCTAAGTGCTTGATCCTTATTTTTTATTTCCCTATAAGATTGTCTACATAAACATCCACTATATTATGGATGATATTTTAAAAATATGTTCATGTCTCTTTGATATGTTTCCCCATAACTTTTGAGTTTGAAAGGAATAACTACATTATAAAAGGTACCTCATGGTGTGGTAAAGGATTTTTTTTTGTTATGTTCTTAAAAATTAAGATTTGGTTATATTAGAGAAGCCATCTATAAGGGAAAATAGCTCATAACATTTTTTATCATAGCTATGGCATCAATGGAAGGGAGAGGAGAGTCATATTTAGGACATGCCTTATTAATATCACAAAAATTGATGTTCATCTTTATTTTTTCATTCTTCTTGAGAACGTGAATGATTTTAGACATCAATTTAGATTAATCTATGGGCTTTGTGAAACCTACTTTGAGAAGCTTAATAACCTCTTCCTTCACCATTAATGAAATTTTGGTCTTGATTATCTTGAGTTTTTGTTTTATGGTTTTTCATCAAGTATCATGACCAAATTATGAATGACTACTTCAGGTTTGATACCTATCATATATTTTTAGTAAAAGGAAAAAGCTTTAAATAGATCAATAGGTAATTACTTGTGATCTTCCACATTTTATGGTGAGATTGAAGATCTAATCTTTGAGTATTTAAGGGTTATCTTAAGTCTTATGTTAATATGAATGGTATTCTCAATGAAAAAGGTATTCCCTTATTCAAATTCATCAAGAGTGGATGAGTTTTGGCATCTTCATGACATCAAGTTCTTCATTAAAAGTCAAATAATCTTCAAATTTGTGATACGAATCATAATAATTGCACCTGAGGGTAGATTTAGGATAAAAAGTGAATAAAAACCTCTATTATGATCTAAATATGGGATGTCATCGTAAGCATGCACGAATTCTAGAATGTCCTCTTCTTTATCAACTAGGTTAAAGACCAATGGAATAATATCCTTCCTAATTCAAGTGAGGGTTTTTTCATGATGGGTTTTATTGTAATGGATGAAATGAAGTCATATTTAGGTGTCACCATATGAGAATATAAATGTGAGGATGATGTGGCCATATATTTAGAAAATTGGTTGATTTTATCTAAGAAGGACTTCTATGGAAATAAAGTTAAAATCCTTATAAAATTTACACATAATAGTTTTATAAAGATGAATATGTTCATTGTTAGTTTGATAAATATTTGAGACTTGGTTGGTTACTAACTATGAGTATCCTTAAATATTTAGGTTTTCTACTCCTAACCATTTATAAATGAACATCCTAAGTAATAAATATCCATACTTGGCCCCATTTTTGGTACACTAAAAGTTAAGTTTAAAATTGAATGGCATAATTATTAATTCTAGGGAAATCAGGATAATTCATGCCCCTATACTAAGATAACATTTTTCCCCATCATAGTGAAGGTCCTATTGATTCTATATGGAGGAAAAATTATCCTTGCAACTAGGGAGATTTTTTTATCTTTTGATATCTTGACTATTCCAATGTCAAGTATGTTATCTAACCTTCCCTAGGTTTCTTGGTCTTCAGAATTAGAGAGATTATAGGTTCCTACTCCTCTTGGATCAAATGGAATCATAAGTGGTGTATCTTTATCTATGATATTAATGATTTTATCTATGGACATGGTTGAGATGACTGGTACCATTTTAATATATTTACCACTTACTTTATCTATTATTACAACTCTATTTTCTTCATATTTATCCTTTAATAAGGCTTGAGGAAGTTTTGCCCCTTTACTTGAGATAAACACTTTGGTTTTAGGGGTATCTTTTACCTTAACCAGTTGTGGGGTTTTTTTTATAACATTGGTGGATAAGTCATAATTGATGTGTAACCCTAGTTATTCATCCATGGTTGCTTCAAGGGTATAAAAAGGATTAGGATTCCCTTGGGATATACATTTCTCAAAAGGATGAACTAAATCCACTGGAAGAGGCTAGAATGGATAGCCTTCATCACTGGAATTTATTGTAGACCTAAGATCATGTTGTAATTGGTGTATTTATCAATTAAATATAATTTTAACAACATAGTCTTTGGACCTACGGTGATAAGAATCATGATGGTTCCTATGGAGGTGGATTTGAGACTATTGTAACCTTAAAGAGTGTTTTGGATAATTGAAAAATTAGTTTCTCTATAAATAAGATTCTAGAAAAATGAAAATGGGACTATGTTAACCATTACCACATCATCGACCATTGCTTATTTTAAATAATTATTATGGATTTGTGCTTTTAAATAAAAATTTGGATATCCTTTCCTATCTATCTCAAAATATGGATGGAGACTTCTAAGTTTGAATAAATAACAAACATCCCTAAAATCCTACCCTAGTGGAAACATATCAAGATCAATATGATCAATTTGTACCTAAGGTGGAATAACACTGACTAGGTGTCCCAACCCTAGGTCATATAATAATGTCAAATGGTGGGTAGGTGAATTATTGAATTCAAGAAAAGAGATGTGTGGACATTATTCATAAGATTATAAACCAAGTCATAGTTAGCCATAGGTTTAGGAATGACAGCAGGTTATAAATTATTTTAAAGGTGAGGCTTTGTGGACTAATATTCCATTTTAGTAGTGATAATATTTTCTTCTTACTCTATTTTTAACTTCAAAACCTATTTCATCCTTATCTTCCCTTGAGGTCCCAATTTAGGATCCACACTAGGGTTGGTTGAGATGGAAGTATAAGCTTTAACATCATGTATTTCATTTAAGGGAGCTTGGTTTTGATGGATAGGTTAGTTTTATGGATTACCTTGTGACTAGTTTTGGGCAATGTGCATCTTGGATTAGGGAAAAGGATTTGATAAATTTGCATGTTTTGGTTATGGGGTGTCATAAGACCATTTTGGAGAGCCTGGGGGTTTGTATGAATATGTCAATAAAAGTTTTCCTTGGTCTTTTGGGAATATCTAAATAAATTTTTTATACTCCATTAAAGCATGAGTATCATGTCTGATTACTCTATGAAAAAGGTAATAGACATTGGGATCATAATCCCTAGGTCTCTAATTTTATCCTTATTGACCAAACCATTGATAGTTATACCCTTAATAAAAGGGTTGGTTTTAGAATTATGGGAAGTGTTTAACTTGTTGAAATTGGTTTTGATTTGGATTTTAGAATTGTATTTTGTGTGTTGGAGGGTGATTGAAATCAACTGCATGAACTGTAAGGGGAGGATTTTATTTCTTCATACCCACATTATTATATTTGTTATTGTTGTTTATAGGTTGTGGTTGATTGTTTTGTATAGGGTTTGGATTCCTTTTTTTATTTTCCACACCATTAGGTGTTCTAGTTTTGTATTAATAATCTTAGGACCTTGATTATTAACATTATTTTGGTTTACATTTTGAAAACCCCAATTATTTTTATTAGGGTTGACTATATGCCCATTAGATCCATAGGTTCAATAGGCACTATCAATGTCTACTTGGTCAATTTATAAATCAATCTCAAGTGTTTATTTATAGGATCAATAAGGGAAATTTTGGACATATTCCAATATTTCCTGGTTAAGGGAGTGAATAAAGAGATCACATAGCTTTATTTGATCCATGTTTGGTGTATTGGAAAATAAATATTTCCATCACATGATTAAATGGAAAGAAGATTCATTATTTTCTTATTTAATGTGGATTAATTCTTGAATGTTAGTCTTAAGTAACTTTTTCATATCAAAGGCTTTGACAAATTATGCCATGCACCATCTAAAGGAATGTGTAAAAGCCTCAGGGAGGCAATAATACCAGTTAAGGGAAATAACTTATAACATTTTTGGAAATATTTTCACAACCACCCCATCCCAAGGACATATTTACCTAACAATAGTGACATATGATTTAATGTGTGCATTGTGATCTCCTTCCCCTTTAAGTTTAGGAAGATTAGGTAGGGGACATGGTATAATAACTCATCGTATGTTCTAATTTAGGAGTTATTTAAGATATTTAACATATGTATCACACAAAATTTCATTAAAGACATGGTAAAATAATCTTGAAGGGGTGGGTTTGAATAAGGGTTGTTTGTTTAGGCATTGGAGGAAAAAAGGTGCCTAATAAGGTAGTGTAGAATAGGTTGGAAAATAATTATCTAGTAGGGTAGACATAGAAAACATGTGATAGTAAGGAGGAAGAGTGTTAGAAAAAGAAGGTTTAGGTGCATATAGAGGAAAGTGTAAGTGGGTGGCATGCAACTCAAAGGAGTTTAAAGTGATGGATTTTTGGTTTATAAAGGAAGAGTGTATATGGGTGGCACATAACTCAGAGGGATGTAAGGTGATGGATTGTAGGGTACCTATTGTTGATAGGAGTGTATGCGAACACACTTCAAATTATAACTTATTTTGGAGGTTGATAGAGTGGAAGAATGTTTGAAATTCTTGTTTTAAGGAATCCATTAGTTATTACATCCTTTGGGTGTTGGTTATAAATGTAGTTAGGAGGAAGTGTGGAGGATTATTATTGTGGTGACTAGTAAACCATTGTTATGATGGTCATAGGGAAGGAATGAACCTAGTTAAGAGGGTTCAAGTTCATTCCTTGATTTAGAGAAAGTGGGTTACTCTCTAAATCATGAATGTGACCTACCAAGGTAGAGATGATTTCATTTATAGTATAAGTGGCATTAGGTCTAGGGACCTCATTTGTTAGAGGAACTTTAGGAAGTGGTTGGAAATTATGGAGAGGTTAAATTGTTTTTAAAAATTTTATATAAACTCATGATTTTTTTTGTAGATTAGTGGTACTCTAGTGGTTGCTATAGGGGTGAAATTATTTGCATTTTATTTACTTCATCCTCTAGATAATGAATTCACTTAATATATTGATCATATCTAGTAGAGTTTTTTGCATTTGGGTTTTTAAAACATAAATAATTATTTCCATGTGAGGATTTTATCTAATCCCACCATTAAAAGTCATGTTGTTATAATATATATGTTTTTTGGTATTTTGTATATGTCTCACACTTTATGGATTGATATCCTAGACCTAATTTTTTAGTTAGGGTTGGAATAGTCATGAATCTAATATTATATATTTTAGTTGGAATCATTATTGTTTAAATTTACCAAGGAAACTTAAACAAGGACTTGTTGACTTATCCTATAGCATTCTAGGCCAAGATATCCTCTTATGTCCTATTTAGACATATTCAGGGGTATAAAAATACCCACATAATAAATGGAAGTAGGGAGAGAGATGGAGAAGATAAGATTAAGAAAATAAGAAAAATGGGAACTAATTTAACTTTTTAGGTGTTTATTATCATAAATCCTAGGTTATTAGAGGGTTGAGTATAGAGGGTAAATATAGATATACATTACAAATAGATAGTTTAGTTGGTTTACCTAAAATAATGATTGTAAGGATAAAATTCATTTATCTAGAATAGATCATGCATCGTTGGATGATGATAATGTTGAAATAGGTTATGAGGGTATCCTAAAGACTTTTCATTTTGAAAATGGAGTTATGGTTGCCTTAGGATAATAGCATAGTCGTCTAGACATGAGCACACTACACTAATGATAAAGGCACCATATGAATATCCTATTGTGGAAAGGGAATTTGAGACTTTAGGGATGATATGAGTGGTATTATAGGTTTTGTATATATGTTCAATATATTTTGATTATCCTTCTATGTCACTATTTGGTTATTTTTCCTTCAAAAACCTAATAGATACTTACATATATGAAATGAGAGTATAATCAAATGCAAAATGAAGGGGAAAAGGTGGGTTGGGGATATTATGATCACATAATATAGAATCCATACTATTATGGTCATTTCATACATTAACCCAAATGATAGGGGTCTCAGATCACGTGTTATTCACCCTTAGGGAACATGTATAATCAATGCACATGATATGATATAATGAATTTTTACTAGGCCCTTCTTTGATCAAACATGTATATATATGTGTGATTTTAAGTAACATGTAGAGTGTTGATATGTACTATTGACTAATTTTTATGTAATTATGTGCCAAAGTAGTAAGCACTAGATGTAAAATTCCTTGTGAGGATCTTTATATAGAAGGAAATTTAATTTTAATGTAAGATGATTAATCATAAGCTAACAAGTTGAAAAGATATATATATATATATATATATATATATATATATATATATATATATATATGTA